>PVIH01000622.1:122499-177499 GCA_004025045.1 Sigmodon hispidus
AAAAAAAAAAAAAAAAAAAAAAAAAAAAAAAAAAAAAAAAAAAAAAAAAAAAAAAAAAAAAAAAAAAAAAAAAAAAAAAAAAAAAAAAAAAAAAAAAAAAAAAAAAAAAAAAAAAAAAAAAAAAAAAAAAAAAAAAAAAAAATCAATGCATCTTGACTGATTATCAATTATTTAAAATTGGATGATAATGATAATCTAAGAAAAGTAAGAATATCATAAAGGATTAATGCCCTTTTACATGGATCTCAAAGCAAAACAAAACCAAAAAACCCCAAACCACCCCATTCTTATATGTCAAACAAAAGTAGCTACCCCAATATACCAGCCCTAACTAGTATGAATCCTACATTTCAAAATATGTTCACATACACTAAGCTCTATAGGGCAGTTCTGAATATATTATTTAAAGATTTAAATAGCAATAGTGTTTTTGGCTTGTAATTCTACTGATAACCAGAACTTGGTACCATACTTTGCTACCAATATTACTATGCATTAATGGTAAGGATAAAATATCAATGTCGCCAAATCCCCAAGTAAAGTTAGATTTTTTAACCAGTGTTTTCACACAAACCTGTAAGAGTTGCATGGCAACTTCATAGATACTTCTAGAAGAGTCGGCTGCTTTAAACAGTATCAGATTTAGGAGCATCACTGTGTCACACTGATAATCCCTGAGGATAAATAGCACACATTAGAAAATGTTTACACCAGCTAACATATATGGCAGACAAAGGGCAAGGCTGTGAGTGTCTTTTAAGGCTGCAAGTAACTTCCTTTTTTTAAGACAACAGATTCAGGGGGTTATTATTCTTTATTGGCTAAATTTCATTAGCAGTCAAGGAAAGAAAAATAGAGGTTTCTTAATATTTCTGAAAAAGTTTTTTGAAAACAGACACACAAACTACTGTCACTGCACTCTGAGCAGCAGTGCGTGGACGGGATACCTGTTCTGGAACACATTGGCGATGGCTTTGAAGCAGCCGGCTGCTACCCTCCGGGAACCAGTGTAGCATCGGTCCACCGCCCAGTACATCAGGTTGCTCTGATCTGGGTTCAGCTCCAGCAGCAACGTGACTGCCTCACAGCCCAACTGGTGAACCTGGGCAAAGACAAGAAGCCAGAGGAGCGAAGTCAGGAGACAGGGTGTATGCTAAAGGACACGGTGTATGTTTACTGCATGCTACCACACAATCCAATCTCCTCTTGTTCTGCTGATTCCCAGTTAACTCACTGGGGGCCGGGAGTGAGGAATCATGTGTGTCTGTCTCTAGTTTTTGTTTGTTTGTTTTCCTGAAAGGCTGTTTTAGTTTGACTCTCTCTTCCAACAAATGTGAACAATGGTTACGTGCTTTCAGAAAGGAAATGAATGGTGCCCTCCTCAATGATTCTTATCAACTTTTATTATTATTTGCAATAACTCAGTGGATAGGGAAGGGTGAGCCACACTTCATATTGTGCAGTTGATGTGAAAACAGTGTCAAACGAGTGAATTGAACACAGCAAGGAGCATGCTTCTCCATGGAGCGCACTGAGCCCTCTTTTAATATTTTAGTTATCTAGACAGAATACTATTAAGATATACAGATGACCCTATATTAATCCTATACTACAAAAGGGAAATTAAAATTATTTACATGAGTAATAAGAATTCTAACTTTCTTAGATGATATATCCCATCTAATTTTATACCAAATGCTTATTCATTGAGGCAGGGTCTCTCTCATTGTGGCCAGAGCTCACCAATAATGTTAGCTCAGTTGGCTCTGGAAAGCCAAGCTGTTTTCTGAGCATTGGAATTTTAAGTAGGCGGCCACTTACACGGGAGCTGGAGATCTGAACTTAGGTCCTCACACTTGCCTGGCAAGGGCTTCAAACAATGAGCCAGCCTCACAGCCCTTGCGCTTTTATAAATATAATTCTATCCTATTTTTAAGGAAGACTTATTTCGGAGGTCCACAGATTAAATAAAAATAATGCAATGGTAATTTATTATAAAACATCAGAGGAACTGCTAGAATTACCTTTTTATCCAGAGAGTCCAAAATGTTATCCAGCCATTTGTATAAATAACCATCGGATGACAGTCCCACATTGTCTGCAACAGGGCCACAGCATAGTACAGCAGACATGGCCTTCGAACAATAATATCAGAGTTACATTCAACATATCTAAGAGGTCAGAGGTTGCTGCTTAATGAGAAGAGGCAAAGTATTTTACTTATGTAAACCTTGCCATAATACTTTTCACAAGGAAATATATAATAGTAATTTTTTGTTGTTATTGTTCCGGGTATAAAAACGTAGAGCTTCTGTGCAAGCATTCTGCCAGGGAGCTATACCCCTATGCTAGCAGTAACTTGTAAAAGTGAAGCATTTATTATGAGTAAGTTAGTCTATCATCATACTAAATTTTAACTATGTACTTTAAAGACAAGAGGACCAAGAGAAAGAAAACTTAAATACAAACAATAGGTATTCCTTAGAGGGAGTCCTTCATTTTTTAAGAAAACAATGTGAAATCTTGGAGATTTTTGGAAGTCTTCTGTTGTATTTTAGGTGTCCAGACAAAACTACCTATGTGGGATATAAATCTAGACCAAAACACTCTTGATGCTCTGAAGAAATCCTTTTCTGTTCATGATCTCACATAAGAGGAGACAGAAAAACATGGCTTCTTAGCAGTAATAAGGAAATCGAGAAAATACCTTTAGTGCACAGTATTGATGTCTATTGATTTGCATATTCCTGTCGCTGTATCTGTCTAAGGGCGTAAACATGATGCTGAAGGGGCCTGCCCAGTGACTGAACAGCATGAACAGACTGTGACGAAGGCTTTGCTGAGGAAAAATACTTCTTCTCTGGTGCACTGCAAATATAAAAACAGGTAGACATATCGACTTCTAGTTCATTTTATTCTGTGTGCATGCCAACTTGTCAGACTACAAACCAAAGACTACTATAGATATCTAGATAGGTAGATATTAAAGACACAGCATAGTAAGAGGAAGCTGCATTTCCAGGCCAGATGCTGCCAGAAGTCTAGGAAGAGCTAGAGTCAGGGCCAGCCTCTTGCTGGCTGCCTGACCAACTTCCTGAAGACATTACCACAAGGGGCTTGATTCATTGCTCAACAGGGGCTTGTTGACTGGGAAAGTGCTATTTCAAATGATTCCACGACCCCCACCCCCCAGTAAAAAAAGCTGCCTTTGTGAAAGCAGTCACACACACATCCTGACGCCAGAGCAAAGGAGAGCAGATCTACCTTCCAATATGTGCACATGAATGTGTCCTGCAATGGTGCCAGAAACCTATAGGGCTCTGGGAAAAGGTTCAGTTTGGAACCTAGCAGTTCGGGGAAACTTTCCCGCTCTCAGTGCTCTCCTACTGTGTTAGTCATGGTTATTACTGCTGCGGTGAAACACTGATACTCAAAAAACTTGAGGAGGAAAGGGCTTGTTTTACTCACACTTCCACATAACAGCTCCTCATGGCCTGCCCAGCCTGCTTTCTTACAGAACCCAGAAGCATCAGCTCAGGGATAGCACCACCCACAATGGGCTGGGCCCTCCCCTATCAATCACTAATTATGGAAATGTTCTAAAGCCAGATCTCATGGAGGCATTTTCTCAGTTGAGGTCCCCTCTTTTCAGATGGCTCTAGCCTATGTCAAGTTGACATAAGACTAGCCAGGACACTAGTACTGACCCTATATATTCTCTGCATCAATATGAGTTAAGAAATTCAATAGTATTTCAATAAACCAAGATGGAAGCTTTAGGAATGTGCATAGCAACAAAACTAAATCTTGTCTTTACATTAGCCACTCTTCTACACAGAAAATATGGGGGCTAAAAATGCTCTTGGCCTCCAAATAATATTTACCTTTCAAAAAACAAAATCAGGCTCCTGTGCTTAAAATTAACAAGTCTAATTACAGACTTAAAGATCCTGTTAAAAATACAACCCAAGTGATGGAAAGCCAAATGTCAGTGAATACTATTAAAAATAACAAAACAATTGTTATTTGGACAGAGAAAAAAAATCAACTTATGCTGCATACAAAAGGCTTACAATTTTCTTTTAAAATCTTGTATTTGGAAAGAATGTATGAATTTTTAAAGACACTGTATAGATCAATCTTCATAGCACATTTTTTTTAATGCCTGCCCAAAACTAGGCATACATCTGGTAAATGAATGAATCCATTGGCTACACCATCAAGGGCAACACCCTCGCTTTAATTCACAATCATCACCTGTGCTCTTTCTTCAAGCTGCAGGCGTGACTTGTTCATTTCACTGAGAGCATGACACTGTGGCTCACTCTGTCTACCATATACTTGTCCAAAGAGCTCACTCAAATTGACAGCTCCTGAATTTTGTATCACTGTCTTGATGATTGTTGAAAATCCCTACTGGTTTGCTTCTTTCTTGATTTCTAGTTATTGACACTTACTTTTGGGGGGTGGGTACTCTTGCCATTGACATTGTTCTGACATTGTTTTCTAGGGTGCTCTTGACTTATAGGCTTTAAAAAATACTGTACTTCACTCATTCATTGGTGTGTATGCATGTGTGTGTACAAGTGTGAATAGCTGGTGTGATTACAGGTCAGCTCGAAGCAATCAATGCTCTCCCTCCACGTGGGTCGCAGAGAGGACACTCACATGATCAGTCTGCAGGAAATGCCTTTCCCCACTGAACTAGCATGTCCCACCCACAAGCTACTTTCTTAAAATACAAAACCTCCAAGGTGAGAGAAGCGTAGGATGGCCCTTTACCATTCCAGAGTGCTTTGAGAACATGAGAACCCTACCTGGAACATTCTGAATGATATTCGCCACTAAGGCACTGAAATGGCATCGGATATCCTTCAGTGTATCAGAGTCCTTTTCATTTTCTGCCTCCAGAAGCTGTCGAGTTAAATCTACATATTCCAATAGAGTGTTGTTGAGGAAATGCGTTTCGTTATCAAGGCCACCGCTTGCACTGAAAATATCAGAAGAGAAGAAAACAGAAAATGTGACCCTTAATTTCACCTGGAGGAAGAGCAGGTCCCAGTCACCACAACAGAGGAGCACCCGCTAAACCTGGTGTGGCTGTGGGAGAATGGCACTTTGAGACATTAAGAAAAAAAAAAAAATACAATTTTGGTTTACTTAAATATGAAAAGTAGGTGGTGCTTCTCCAAGGAACTGCTATTGCAATTTAAACCATCCAATTTCATACTTAACTTTAAAAAATGTTAAGTATTATGGCTCTCCATTCACACATAAACCTCAGTGGTAAGGAGGTGAGGGCCTGTGGGGCGAGGGACAAAGGAGGATGTGTCACTGTAGAAAGGAAGGCCACTTCTGCTGAGTCTCCTGTATCCACTGCTCTTTAGACCACAACTTTAGGATGGTTGCTTATCTACCCCGAGCCCTTTGAGATGGTGCATGTTATTAAGAATATATTTAAAGGGAACTCATAGTAAAGTCCGAGGTGTGACTGCCTTAGCCTCCTTGGGCTGTCCTAATACCTAATTAAATGGACCACAAAAGGCTTATGTCATACAGATTCTTCTGTCATGAAGTCTGCAAATCCCAATTTTTCATAATTTCAACTACATTACCTTTAATCACGTTTTCTTTTGCTTTCTATTCAACACACAAGAAAAACAAATCTATGGCTCTTCCACTAAAGTGCTGTTTCCAGAATCTGTCACAAGCTCCTGAAGCTAGATCTGAACGGTACTGGGCACATTAAAGAGCAGCTAGGAGAGATGCTAGCATACACTATTCCTACGATTGTTCAATTACTGACAATTCCTCAACATGGCTTCTTCCCAGCTACCTTTGGCACAAAGTCAGATCCATTCCTTTTTTCCTTCAAAGGTCAGCTGACATCATTACCCTCTGAAGGAAACTGTTCACTTTCAACTCACAGCTAATGGTATTTTCTTCAAGGGTCTTGACCCTACTGTAAAGAATAACTCCAGGATTTATGGTTTGTGAATGGTGGAAAAAACAGCTGTAAGTTAGTTACATCTGTAAAGCTCATGACTTTTCTCCAGCAAGATCAATAACTGCTCATCAGAATGAATTGGCACACACACCTTGTTAACAGTTAGCCTTTGAACACGTGAGCTGTTTTTTTTTTTTTTTCAAGCCTCGAAGGTATTTATCTTCAAAATAAGGTAAGAAATTATAAAACTATCCAGAAAAGGCAACCACTATTGCCTTTTCCTGGAAATCAAAGCTCCAATCAAATATCAAAGTCATGAGCACATTAGAGCTAGTTTTTGACCAATCTAGTGCTGACTATAGATTTTCTTTCTTTTCTTTATTTTTACTATTATTATTATTATTTTGGTTGCTCCATAGCTGAGACTAACTTCAAACTCATGGAAATCCTGCCTTTGCTTGTGGGGGTACATAATTTCTGGCTGTTGGTTAGTGTACTGAATGCTTCTTTAATTAGTATATAATACAAGTGTTGACATGTGTACTAAACAGGTATGTATGCTGCAATGATGCTTTTCTGTTTTCAGGAAGAAAACACATCCTCGAATCATCCCAGACTTTTGAAAGTCAGAATCCAATACTTACCTATGACTAATGACACCAGCATCCGCCAGCAGTTCAAATATCCGTACCAGTTGGACTCGTAAAATGTCTCGGCGCCTGCGCCGTTTCATATTCTGTTCCAAATATACAGAGATGTGAGTTAAGAAAACACTGGGGAAATTCATAGAAAACTGCAGATGTGATTTGGAAAGTCAACAACAGATGTCAGGGAGAGATGCAGCATCATCACAGTTATACATGTGGATGCTGAGGATGCTATCAGCTGTGGTCTCGAAGGGACAGGCATATGGATGGTTCCACACCACAATGCCCTAAACAAAACCGTGTGGCATTGTATCAGCTGATTCTGCCTATACTAGGCAGAAATAAAAAGTTACAACGAAAAAAACAAATGGCTGACTTCAGAAAAACCAATTAATGAAGTCTTATCAGAGTCATAAGGAATCCCTAAAACTGAGAAAATGAGGCAGAGAAAACAATCCTAATAGATTAAAAACCTAACGTTTTGCTCATGCCTGTCTCCTACCTACTTAACTTCTGCAACTGAAAGTACGCATGAAAGCAGAGGAAACATTGCCCATTTGTGGCTGAAAAACAAGGGTTAAAATAGCAGGGTGCTGATGCTGACAGCAAGCTGAACAGGCATAAGACAGCATTTTCTAGTACCACTTTCTATCAACCCTAATCCAGAGCAACTAGACATGTTCCCTTCCATATCCCCACCCACCTTCCTGCCCTCCAGAAGCAAGCTTGTTTGTCAACTCATGCTACTGCTTCCTTGGAGTCTTTCTAGATAGAGATTAGAGAAATCCATTGTGATGTAAGCAGCTCCATGTCTGCAGAGTTGTAACTGTATGCTTCCATTTATCTCCATAGCAAGACAGTGGGCTGTAGACTCTCCCATTGGAACTGGCAGTCAAGAACTCTTTACCTAATCATCATACCCAGTAGCCAGAGGGGACACTATTGCTACCCCACAGCAAACAATGTGGGTTCAAAGTTTTCTTCACAGGACAGCAGCAGCCACTAACTCCCTTGCCTGCTTAAGTTTCTCTAGGGACCTCATCACCCAACATTCACAGCGAGAGTCTAGAGGGATCTGTAGCCGTGTAAGTTGCTTCACAGAAATGGATGTTAGACGCTGCCTCAGGGATGCTCACTGGACAGGCCTAGCAGGTAAATTCTAGCAGGATCTCTGCCTAACTCTCGGCTGTCACTGTCATGCTTGAACTAGAGGACAGACTGAAAACTGGGCCACTTTCATGAGATACTTTGTAGTCAATGTAGTCATTAAATGGGGCCACTGGTTAGGGAAAGTTTGCTGGGGAGCAGCCGGCCAGGGTTGATTGCTAAGTGTAGTCTATGGATGTGTCCATGCTTCAAAGGCAACAGGAGCTACCACAGAGAAGGCGAGGCTGGAGAAGCTGAGAGCATTGGCTGTGTGGCCATTTCCAGAAAGCCTGCCATCTGTGCAGACCCACCCTATGTGCTGTCCTGCTCTCCCTCATGCTACAGTAACTTTCCAACTGGTGTACGCCCAGGTTCCTGCCTGTATTGTAGCCGACAGAAGAGAGATTGCACATGAAAAGCCACGCTTAAAATATATCAGGCATTTGGGAGCTGCAGCTTATGTTTTAAATTCCAGGACTTGGGGAGGTACAGAAAAATGGATTTCTTGAGCTTGAGGCTAACTTACTCTAAATAGTAAGTTCCAGACAATGCTGGAACTGCTAAAAAGCAAAAGCAAATATGCAAACAAATAAAACAAAACAAAAAATCCGAACAATAGTAACCAAAAAATACATCAACCGGGACTGGAGAGATGGCTCAGCGGTTAGGAGCACTGACTGGTCTTCCAGAGGACAGGAGTTCAATTCCCAGCATCCACATGGCAGCTAACAACTGTCTGTAATTCCAAGATCTGACACCCTTACACAGTTAGTTATACATGCAGGCAAGACACCAATTCACATACAATAAAATAGTTAAAAAAACCCATCAACCTTTTATATCTTAATTTCTACCCTTTTAGGGTACATCAGGGCGAAGTTAACTGATGGGAATTATTAAATATTTAATGATGGGAATCTATGTAGTGGCTTACCTCTGGCCTTCTTTCAAGTGCTTCTTTAATTATGGGATGTAACTCCTCTATTAGTTCCCTAAAAGAAAAAATGGTATGTATTCTTTTCACTGACAGCTAAATAGGTAGAAGCTGACATTTGCAAACACACCAAAATAGTAGAAACTGGTGTTAACCCTAAGCTTCTGTTTTAAACAGTCCTTAATGCTCCATTTTGATTGCAAAACAGACATCTGATTGAACACTTAGAAACTGTAAAACATCCCATATGCCTCTTTGTGTATAGAGAAAAATATCATCAATATTTTTATTTCATTGTATGTTTTAAAATTTATTATATATACAGTGTACAGAAGGGGGTACCAGATCTCATTATAGATGGTTGTGAGTCACCATGTGGTTGCTGGGAATTGAACTCAGGACCTTTGGAAGAACAGTCAGTGCTCTTAACCTCTGAGCCATCTCTCTAGCCCTATGTCATTATATTTGAACTGTGCCTATCTTACTGAGTTGAAACATGGTTATGTGTAAAATGCTCTCCTTCCTTTTACACTAGCACATAACTAATGGACTAATAGCATTCTGCCACATAGCAGGCTATCCTGATTTTCCTAGGAAGACAGTTAGAAACAAAGGCAACTGATTCCCACACAAGTTATTTATCGAAGCAATATTTGTAGTGATGGAATATTAGACAGATAAGACTTACATTCTGATTTAAATTGAAAATGTGCTCATTGCATAAAACTTCAGTTTTGAAGAGCCCATGGAAATAAAATCTCCCCATGATTTGAACATTTATATAAAAATGTTGACAGCAGGAGAATAACTTTGCAGAGAAAATAAAGCTTTAATATGCTTGATATAGATGAGAAAGAGATGGCTGAAATACGTTGACTAAGGGGAGAAGCCAGGGCTGGTGTGCAAAAGACCTCTACACCACTCCACGCCCCTCTCTGAGGAGCACACTTGTTATTCTAACACATAGGAAAATCTCAGAAGACAGTTACCTGAAGGCTCCTGGGTTGGTCCTGCCAAGACCTAGAACAAGGGACTCTGTCACTTCCATGCTCTCCGAGCGCATCATTGGAACTATGTGCTTAAACAGGGATGAGGGGGACGGGATGCCAATAATCTGAGGGAAAAAAAATCAGAATTAGATATCCAACCAGGTAATGTGACATTTCACAATCTTTGCTCAAATATAATTAATTAAATGACATTTTGGGAGCAAACAAATGCTGCTTCAAAACTCACTTTTAGTGCACGTAACCTAGAAAAGCTAAATGACTTGTCTGAGGGCTTCTTGTAAGTTTGTTCACACAACTGCTTTAGAGAGATTCACCATCACAGTCCATGGATCCATCAGATATTTTCTATCTTTTGATCCATAAACATTAAAAAAAACCCCAAATTCTAACAGTCTAGTTTCCTTCAACCAACCACACCTTAACATCTTCTGTCCTATCATAAAACCTATTTAGCAGTTTTCTTGAGTATCCATTATGTTATTTAGGCAAACTTTGTAAAAGTGTTTAATTAGATGATCCACTCCGGCAATCCCAGGACTGGGGCAGCTAAGACAAAAGGACAGCTGGAAGTTTGAGCCATCACAGGATACCCAGTGAGTTCTAAGCCAGCCTGGGTTGTATGTAAGACTTGTCTCAAAACACTAATAGATGAATGAATGACTCCTTTTGGCAATGGGAGGTGTAAGGGCTTGGGAATCGAAATAAGGGGAAATACATTTCCTTTAAAATTTCCTGTACACTATTTTTAAGTGCGTGGTAGCTTTTGCACAGTGGAAAAATCTCTATTTTTAGTTCTAACTAGGAATCCACAAAAATAACAATAGAATTTTCTGAGATACTTTTCCCCCAGTGAGAATGAGTAATATTTTGTTTTCCATGAGAAAATTTAAAACATCCCTTTCATGACTCACCTTGGCATCGATGCTGTAGCCACTGTCAGGGGTGGACGCCAGCGTCTCAGGAGGGGAGCATCTCATGGGGCCCGTGGATGCTGAGGAGGAAGGGGATGGGGACGGGGAAGGGGAGGCTGCCGCACTGCAGCAGAGGATCAGATAGTTTCTCCACAGGCCAATGTAGGAGTCACTGCTTGTGGTGGCGTTCAGCTTCTTTGCATTGATGGGGCTACTAAATAAATAAATAAACAGGAAAGCAAAATTGCACTGCTGTGCTTAAATATATTTAAAATTATGTATTTTGTTCATATTTATTCATCACCTCCTTCCAACTACCACACTGTTGACATTCCAACTATGTCTTCCTTATTTCCCTGTTATTAATTCTCTCCCACCCTCCACCAAATCCAATTCGTACTGCTCACATGTGTGGTTCAGTGGCCATCTGCGACATGGGCCAAGTGCTGGCAGCTGTACCCTCAAAAACAGTGACTGCCTCTCCTCAGCAACCACCAATGGCAGAATGCATTTTGAAAGTTCTTAATCTAACCTGTTGCCAAGTTGTCTACCAACTTAAAGAAGATGGTTATCCTAAAGTTTTTATTGTAATCACTTAGTCTTTCTGGAGGGACCAAAGAGAGAAAGAGATGTATAAACCATTAGATGCCTGCCTATCTTGTGAGACAGAATAGATAGATCTCTGTAAGTTAATAACATTCTGCATGTCTCTGTTCCCCTCTACGAGACAGCAATGTAGTAGCGCACATGACTTAGAGCATTTTCAGTGTAGGTCACTTTTCCAAAGCATGCATCGTAAAGTCCATTTTTAAGACGTGCTCTATGCCAAGGACTTACTTTACATCGACTTGGGGGGACAATAGTTGCAGCCTTGTGTACGCAAACATCCACGCGTAGCTCACAGCTGTGGAGCAGTGTTTAGGAAGATTTTCTTGCTTTAGAAAACTGGAGAGACTTATAATCCATGGGTCTTGGCCTTGGGTCACATGTGCAAATATCCAAATGTGTGAGGGACTGATCACATCAAACTGGTGGCTGATGGGAGAAGAATTCCATTCTGCTAATGTCTGCAGATCTACTGAGCTTGGGCAATACAGCAAAGTAGTCTAAAAGGAAAGCAAATTATTATCACACATTTGAGTAACTTTCAAAATCTTTATGTAGGAGATGCTTTATGCCTTGAAGTAGACTATCTGGAACATAAGATATAGATCATGGCTGGAGGTACGTTTGAGGAAGTAGTGAATTTCTCACATTCCCACGAGTTAACTTCTGAGGTTAACCAAGGAGGTTAAGATCCAGAGCTTAAGTAATTCCTATGTGGATTCTCAACTTTTATGGGTCCACAGAACCCTTCAGAAATAAAATAAAAACCATTAACTTTCGCCCTGATGAGATTGAACAGCCTGGAATGTGAGCTGTCTCACATTCTAAAGTATACAATCTTAAATATTAGTTCCTTAACGTTCAGAGTTTTAAAGAAATTAATATCTTAAAAAATTGATATTTTTTCACTGTATTCATTAAGCACTGTTTAAGGCATTATTAAGTCACTTATTACTCTATTTGTTACCATAATACAAAGTTAATATTATAAAATAATTCCTTTAATTGTATACATTTTAAATCATGTCTTAGGCTTATAAAATTTTATTATTACCTGCCTGTGGTTGTGTATAACAGATGAGTGAATAAGAACCAGGTGTTGAACAGAAGGCAAATAAATCTTTCATCCGAGTAATCCAAAATAGGAGAATTAAGATTCAAGTAGTAAATTTCATAACTGTTCCTGTATCAACCTTGGAGGATTGACCTGACTTTCTCCCCACTCCACCCACACTCCATAGAACTAAAAGAAGTTTGCCTGACTTAGGTTGGATGTGGTCCTGGGTTCTACACCAAACAGGGAGGGGCAAGGGGGGAGAGGAAGGGGAGGGGGAGGAGGAGGGGGAAGAAGTAAAGACATTTTTCCCCATCAGTTTCTTTCTTTTTTTGTAATATGTTTGCTGATAAATCATTTCTGCATGTTTTTAATATTTTATTTACTTAATTTCATAAAGCAAATAAAAATATTCACTGAAAAAGCCAAGTGAGTTCCTTCCCCTTTGACTTAAGAGTATTTCTTCTCATAACTGTGACCACTAAGCAGCAGAACACAGTCCAGTGACATCATATTTAAGGGAAATGTCTTAGATCAGAAAAGCTAAAATTTTACCAAGATCAACTTATTTTTATGGCGATAAGAACTAGTCATAGCACAAGCATACACCACTTTAAAACCCTTTAATATGCTTGAGAAATACTTTCTAACTCATTGCATTTGTTAAGGAGACACAATTACATGTACACATATGGATGTGTATTTAACTGCCTTAAGTTCCAAAAAAGACTGAGGAAAAAAAAAAATCCTGCAGTTACCTGATCAGCCCCCGTGAGATGTATGAAGCTCTCAAGAATGGATGGGCTCAGTCTGTCCATCACGTCTATGGCTAACTCATCATCACCCTATTGAAAGAAAGGAGAGAGTGTGCATCTAAACAAGTGAGGAATGCTTCAGAAAAGTAGGCAACAGGAAGCAAAGCTGAGTAGAGTCGAGCTCACAATCTTGTGCAGAACTAGGGAGCAGGGTGGGGTGGGTAAGGAATAGGGTGGGCAGTAGGGTGGGCTTGCATTAGGGCCCACCACTGCACACAGCCGTAAAGTAAGCTTATACCGGCATGGAGTACGCATGGGCAGAAGGACAGTCCTAACCATGTTCATGAGATGACTACACAAAACACTTAAATCTTACCTTGGGTACCTCCAAAAGTGCAAATAAAGCCCGTATTTCTCTAAGGACACTGACAGCTAGTCTTCTGGTGGCGGGCCGACTGCTACAGAGGATGACCAGTGCAAAGCCTTCGACCACATGGAACACAGTGGAATATGGGTTCCTTTCCAGAGGAGGGGGGTGAGGACCTCCATTAGCGATACCATGCTTGAAAAAGAAAATGCAAGTTAAAAACTAATACAATTTAAAAAGATGTATGAATTCAGAAAAGACGCAGTAACCAGGAAAGCAGATTACAAGTATGACAATGGGACTACCTCGGCTCAAGCAATTTATACAGCATTTATTTCATTAAAATGTAACAATGTGGGCTGGGGCTGGGGGCAACTCAAGAGGCTAAAATAGGAATTCAGGCCAGTTCAGGGTACAGAGTGAGTTCAAGGCCAGCTTGAGCAACTTAGTGAGACCTGGTCTGAGAAGAAGGAAAACAGTTCTTGGTGTATATATCAGAGGGATGAGGTTCAGGGTTCAACTGATCCATATTAGCACAAGAGAAAATAGAGGGTCCCAATGGTAGTCTAAATAGGATGTGCCTAACTTGTCACTCTGACTCCCTTGGGACCTTGCAATCATCAATCACTCTCAGTATAATGTTTACAAATGGAGAGTGAGAGACTGGAATGCATTTTTCATATGTTAAGTGCAGGCTTTCATATCTAAGGTACACAGCATCACCTAGAAGCTTGTCAGAAACAAGTGTATGTAGTGGAATTATGCTGGTAATGTAAATATTTGTCCCGCCTATGGGTGTACTAAAAGCTGATTGGCCAAAAGGCAGACAGGAAGTATGGGCGGGGCTACTAGGCTAAGAAAACTCTGAGTACAGGAAGAACAGAGACAGTTGACAAACAGCTGCCAGAGAGAGCTGCCACAGACACGGATGAGGAGATGGCAACGGACACAGAGGAAAGAAGCTGAAATGCTGCTATGAGGCTGAACAAGATGGGTTGAAGGAGTTAACAAATTATGTGCTTAGGCCCTAAGTCAATCAGCATAAAAATAATATAAGCCTGTATGTGATTATTGGAGGCTAAGTGGGGCTGAGAGTGGGTTCAAACCTTTGGTCCACACCTGGAGAGTTCGGGCCAGAACCTATTACAACAAGTGTGCTCAGTGTGGGATTTGTATGCTCATAAAGACCCTGGAGGAAGCCTGGATGGTCCAGCTCTGAGCTTCCAGGGTTCTATGATGTTTGTAGTGTCATAAGGCAACCACGTGTGCACCTTTAAATGGTGAAGGAACACACACCTGTGCACTCAAGAAACTGGTGCCTTTGCTAAAACAATCAACTCAAGTGAGAGACAACAGTTAATATATAAGCTTTGAGATGTTGGAAACACTTTCATTTAAGAATTACCCTACAAATTCTATGCTCAATAAACATAACCTGTTACCAAATGAAGAGGGCTAAAGGTAAGACACAAGCACCTGGTATCCAACACATAAATGAAGAGGAAGTCCAGCATAAGAGATTAACATCAACAGAAGGTCATTACAATCAGTAACAACTGTAGAACTTGAGCGAGCCAATCTACATCAATTAGTCATTTACTACTGAGTACACACTAAGTGATAATGCGGGAACATATGGTACCTGGGAGTCCTGGGTCTTGTTATACATCTGAGCTGCCTGTTTCCATTGATTTATTAATTGTACCAACATCTTTACAGCATTATCAAGGAGGGTGGGGTGAACATCAGTCACTTCACGAACAATAAAATATACAAATCCTGAAAGAACGTCCTCCCGCCAATCTGGAAAATCAAGCATTAGTGCCTGTAGAGTGTTGAAAGCGAGCGCCCGAAGTTCTTCGTCCATATGGACCGTGAGCCTACCAAGAACAGAATTCCATTAGCAAGCCTCAAAACCAAACATCATGCTGTCGCTAACACTTAAAAGTGAAGATGTCTGAACATAAATCTCTGTTCTAAAACATAAAAATAAGATATTTGGTATATCTCTTCAAGTGCTCCATGAGGATATGAAGCCGGGGTTCATGTTCACTTTGCCATGCCACAATCCACCCTGTGCTAGTCTACAGTTTAAATTTCATGTGAATCCATTCACAATCACTGATAGTTTTGCTAAAGGTCAGGATAGTAAGTCTTGAGTTCAATTGACAGGCTGCTGTACAGAAATACAGATGACATCAGAAATCCATTTCATACTTTGTCAATCCTTAATATACTTTCTAGTAATCTCCTATAATCAATAAAAATTTGCCCAGCTATGAAGAATCTTAGCAATAACTTATACCTTTTAAATTCTTTATCATTACTGGAGAGGATACAACTAATTGCAACCATCTCTTACAGATATTTAAGGTTGTAGAAGAATATAAATAGCTTATTACAAGGGTAATGATTTAAATGGAATCACCAGAAATAATTCCCGAGGATGAGAATGGAGGGAAATTTAGGAGAAACATAAGAAAATGTCTACACAGTGGAAATAAAATAATGAGTCAATGGCCCACCAGGCCCCATAGAGCTTAGGACTCAATAAATCAGAAAGTATTAATTACAATTTTAAAAGTTAAATTTCTTTTTAAATACTTCAATACAATTATCATAATTTTAGTTATAAGACTTTTAACAAAAAAAAAGTCAGATAGAATTAGAAAGGGATGCAGTCCCAAAGCTGTGATATGTGCCACCACATGGATATAAGCTCCTGATCATGTGAAGTTGAAGATTATGTCAGTGGCTGACAACACAAGCAAATGCATTAAAAATTAGAAATGATGCAAAGGACTAGGCAATTAAAAAGCATACTATACATGCATGCGTGTATCCACCATGAGAGAGGGGGCGTTATGTGGCTAAGGGAGGTATTGCAGTTTGCTGAACTCAGCTCTGGTCAGCTAAGCCAGCCTTCAACTGACAGAGAAGTTAGAGAGACATCCATTGCAGAGGTGAAGGTTTTGGTAGCAAGCCCCGAAGCAGCTGGGGCAGCTACACTATACCACAAGTAAACGTGGTGGGACTACACCTCTCCAGCCCCTTGTGCCCTTGCCGGTGGTGACACCAGAGAAAATATGGTGGCGAACCTGGTGACAATGCTTTCCACACCAGTTATTTCCACAGCCTTTAAATCCACAACTGTCTCAGCAGCTCACACCAGTCAGTGACTCAGGATAGATATATGTGCCTGAGTTAATGACTCCTTGTGTAGCGGAGATAACGATGGGATTTGGCTAAATAAAGTCGGGGATTATTCTTCCCTCAGGACTTCACAGGTCTATAAATTCACACATGCTTTTTGCTGTTGTTCTTGGCTGTTTCCCCTTATTTCTGAGCAAGGAAGAGTCTGGCACTGGAATTCCAAACCAATGTATTCTAGACTCTCTGGCCATGGAGGTAAATTGATTAAAAATGACAACTATAGAGAAGAATGTCACGTAAGCAGCAATTAAACTACTATTCACTGCTCAGAGGCTGGCTCTCTCCTCTGACAGGCTGGGGAGCCCTGAGCCTCTGGGGTGTGGCTTCATTCTGGGGGAGGGAAGGGGCGGTACAGGAGATTCATCTTGTGGGATCACCTTCCACTCAGATGTAGGTCAGGAGGAACCAGTGTGGGAACGGACAAGATAGTAACTGCTCTCTGCTCCCCTACCAAAGAATGCTGCCGTTGACACTTCACGTTCCTAGTGGGGACCAGCTTTCTAATTCTGTACTCTGTTTTGATTTTATCTATTTTATTTTGGAGACAGGGTCTCGCCATGTAACTTGATCTAGCCTCCAATTCTTAGTTCTGCCTCTGCCTCTTGAGTGCAGGGAAGTCAGGGGCAAACACAGCATACAGCACTGCAATATAATTTATGGCAAAATTAATGGAGAAGGGCTGGGAGATGGCTTGGAGGGTAAAGGAGTGGTCTGTGCAAGCCTGAGGGTCTCAGTTCAATCCCCAGAGCCCACACAAATGTGGAAGTAAAGGCCCAAGTCTTTGTTGTCTTTTTAAACTATAAACCCGTGCCATGGCATGTGCACCCTGATCAGACATATGCACATATAACAATGATAAATTTTAAAATTTTCAATTAAAAAAAATGAGAGCTGAGTTTTTTGGCATAAACATCAAATTCCAGGTACTGAAGAAACTGAGGCAGGAGGATTCCCAAGTCAGGCTTGTCTGGCATATAGATGAAGATCAAGGTCAACCTGGACAGCATAGTGAGACCTTGTTTCAAAATAAAACATGTAAATGTTATGTATGTATAGCATATACTAAACAAAAGGATTGGGATACAGCTCAGCCTAACATGCACAAGACTTTAGGTTCAACTCAGTGCCATAAAACAACAGTGCAGAGGCTGAACGGGAAGAAAAAGAGGTGATGGGAAGGTGCAGTTTCAAATAAGTCCCTGTCTCCTTACATTCCTCATAGGAGACAAATACCACTCCATCCGTAGTCTCAACACTTGAGGGAGGCAGGAGCCTTCCCGTGAAATGCCAGATGTTTCCACCAGGGCTGGAACAGGTCGCTGTAGAAATCTGGTCACTATGTACACATACGGTGAGTGCCCAGCAACCAGTAAACATTTTCAATACAGCTGAGCATTCCCAACCAACAGTCACTCTGCTTGGTTTCCCAGTAGGGTGTGGCTAGCCAACCGGGGTCCTGGGCTAACTCCAGGCACATGCCCAGTCACGTTCATTTCTGCAACATGGTCTGGTGGCTTCTGTAATGCCACAGTGAGAATGCACACATGAGACAGACTGTGGCAGGGCTCCTCTGCCTTCCTAACACTGCTGCGACCCTTTAATACAGTTCCTCATGCTGTGGGGGATTTTCATTGCTACTTTTTAACTGTAACTTTTGCTACTGTTATAAATTGTAATGTAAACATCTTCATTTTCTGATGGTTGTAGGCCATCCTGTGAAAGGAACATTCAACCTCCACAAAGGGGTTGAGACCGGTTGACAAGCACTGGACTATGTATGGATGATCTGCAAAGCCTTGAAATATTTACAATGGCATCCACACAGCAGAACCTCGTCAAGCTGCCATCTCGACTCAGAATTAGGCTGGGAAACATCATTTCAGAGTGTTCAATATGTTATTTATTCACTTCAGAGAACTACATTGTGCCTAATGGAGAAAGGGAACACTTGACCTTAGCAGGCAGTACTGGAGCAGAAAAGGTTAAGTGGATTTTGGTCACCACCTCAGATGCTGATGAAATGAGCACAGAAGTAAACATCGGTAAGGCCCAAATGTAAGGGATGGCTGGCACACAAACCAATGAACTATTAGTTGACAGGGAACTGTAAAATAAGGTTTAGGGGGAGATGTGGAAGAATGTTAGAAGTTAAAAATTTGAGTAGGGATACTAAACAAGGAGAATTAAGGCAGTAAATCAGATGGCTCAAAATTGCGTCTGTTGCTATCTGTGTGGCGAACGCAGCAAGACAGTAATGCACTCACCTTGCTAACAACTCAATGAGTTCGGTTCTGCTCATGCCATCAGGAATCAGTCTTGGAATCGCAGCAATACATGTTCTAAACAAATCAATTTTGGGTTTTCTTTCCCCCCTGAAAAAAAAAATGACAAAAAACAGAATATCACATGCAGTAGAAAGATCCATTTTGCAAAAATATTACAAAAGGTGAGATCCCTGGTAGAAAGGGGGTCACATGCAAATGGATACAAACCCAGCAGCTCGTGACCAGCAATACATAGTAAAAGGATGGTGACCAGTAAGGGAAATGACATTTCATTAATTAGGAAGCATTCACAGCAACTTCATAATTTCAAATACTTAAAATTTCATTCAACCCAATAGTCAAGAACTGAGCTGCCTACAAACATGATAAATAGTTGTTACGACTATAACTAGCTGTGTGATGGTTAACATGGACTGTTAACTTCGAAGGGTCCAGTATGACGTGGGATGAAAGCTTCGGGGCATGCCTTGAGGCATGCAACACTGGGTCAACTGAGGTAGGAAGACACAGTGAATGCAAGAGGTGCCATTCCATGGCCTGGGGTCATGGACTACATGGAAAAGAGAAAGCAAGTGAGCATAAGCACTGTTCTCTGCTGCCGGACAGTGAGCGCAGGATGTCAGTATTCATAGTTTCTTCTTGCCCTCTTGTGATACACACAAATATCAATGTTTAGATTTTAGGCAATTTAAATGTACTAATGTTTTAAGATCCTGTGGCCCTCAAACACTAGATCTTTGATTTAATTTAATTTTACTGTATATGTGTCTACGATTGGGGAGAATGTTAGGACCAAATCCATTACCTTATTCATGCTAGGCAGGGGCTCTGCCTCTGAGATATACTCTCACCTCCTCCAGCAGAGCTTCTTAAAGTTATCCACTAACTTTAAATGTCTAACCACTTAATGTGTTGGTTTTCATTAATCTGTATTTGAAGGAAAGCCCCACACTTCTACTTCACCCTCACTGGTTTCCAGTTGTACAAATAATAATCCCTGCACAGAAATAGAACCAAGATGTTCCAAGAGTTTGGGTCAGTCTCTGTTACAGAGATATGTACACAGTTGTCACTTTGTGTGGCTCTAAAATGCATGGATTAGAGTGACCACAAGTCACACAAATAACATGGGTCCCTTAGACATGGCTTAAGGTGCAGCCACTGAACCTTAACAGTCAGGGCTCAAATGCTGCTGCAGGCTCTCTGCTCTGCAACCTGAATGAATGACAGACGCACACCTGAGTGGGTGGCCAGGCACACCATGCCTCCTTTCAAAACTGTTCCTGACTGCTCAGTGTGAGCCTGCTACCTAGTTCATACCCATGGCCATGTATGTGACTGCCATGAGGTCTGTCTGTTTGTCTGCAAAAGATATTTGCTAAAATGGACAATTATGAGAAGCTGGGGCCAACAAAGATAAAAGTGAAGAAAAATAAAATAAAATGCCTTAGCAAATGCTTATAATTTCACGTTGTCTCAGAATCTCTAAATACAAGGTTATGTGTCAGAGATCCCTGATGATCTGGTTCTATACATGCCCCTCTAACCACAGTTACTGAAATGATTAATCCAGGTACCAGGTACTGCCATCGCCATGTGGGGCCACCTAGATACAGCTTGCTTGGCCCTTGGACACCCATGACCGAATGCAGCATGCAGATGATTCTAGTGACTGTCTCTCAGCCACAGTGTGGCCTGGAACTTGTGACTGCATTAGTGAAACAAGCCAACTGAGGCTTCAAGTGGGAAAATTGTTTAGACCCAAAAGACACAGGGTCGTTTTCTCAGCACATACTCCTTAACCTCTGTGTGACCTTCAGGAGTTTCATGTAGTCTCTGAGACCTCAAAGTAATAAATCATTTCCATCTGGGGCTGGAGAGATGGCTCAGTGGTTAAGAGCACCATCTGCTCTTCCAGAGGACCCGGGTTCGATTCCCAGCACCCACATGGCAGCTAACAACTGTCTGTAGTTCCAGTTCCAGGCAAACGCCAAGGCAAATAAATAAATAAATAAATAAATAAATAAATAAATAAATAAAGTTAAAAAAAAAATCATTTCCATCTTGTGCCTCTCCCCATCATTTAAGGTCTACTGTTAGACTATAGGTAAAGATCACTGGAAGGAAAATTCAAATGGAAACGTGAAAGGAGCCACAGGAGAGCACGCTGACCAGGGGAGGACACTGCAGTCACTTCAGGTTCTCACAAGAGCGTCGGAGGAATCAGATATAAACTTGTTGGTGTTAATGCAAGAGTGGTTGTCGTGAAAAAGGGGAAGATGTCTCAGAAGAAGTCAAACACACAAACCTCCACATTTAAAGACTCTCGGGACACTTCATTAGAGCAGTATACGATAGCCATTTAGTAAATAAGTCCAGAGAGCAAAATAGCCAATGTGATATTCCAAGACCTATGGTGCAGATATCTAAATCTACATTTATATAAAAAAATCAGCCTTATAGATAATATTGACACCTGCCTGCCAGCAAGAGGCCATCATAGAACACACCACCCCATGAAAAGGAAGTTTCTAACAGCCAAGAGAAAAAAATGATGGAAGAAAAATAACAAGTGTGGGGCTGGGGTGTGAAACAGGGCTGTTTCTAAATCACTGCCCACATCTTACTCCCTCTGAATCCTCTGGTTTCTAATACAGAAATACAAGAGCCCAAACATGCAGGACTCCTGGCCCTTTCTTTTCCTTTTTTTTCCCTTAAAGAAGGAATATATATGTAGGACCATTTGTTAGACTTAAGTCAGTCATACTATACATATCTGTGGTAGGTGAGAATTAATCATCTGATAAGTGTAAGTAGGGTTCATTATTGGACTTTCATTATCTACCCTAATTCGGCATCACATAAAACAACAAAATGGAGCTTGTGGAAGGAACCTCTGTATTAACAACTACAGCAAATGGCCACATGTGAGAAATCCAAGAGAAATTGTATAAAAACAGGTAAGCAAGAACCAGCTGCCTACATGTACTCTTTTGTAAAAACTGAAATAGCAACAGGGGATATATTTAGTACATACGTAATCATGTCTTCAGGCTCCTTGTTGGACATCTGCACACTGGTCATACACATGGGTCTTCCAACCTCTTTGTCCAGATGTCGGAGGATGCTATCTAATGCTTTTCTTACTTGAGGATAGTAAACTGACATTCCTAAGAGGAAAAGCACACAGTTAAATAATGCCAGAAACTCCATAAAAGATTGCTTCCTTTAGTAACAACCTATCAGTCTCACATTGAAGAAAGCTTGAAGCTATCACATTAGAAGATGTTGCAACTGTGACATGCTCTTCAGGGTACTGCATACAAATTATGCAGAGAACTCAAACTTAGATTTGAGGGACAGAAAAATGCAACACCAAGAAGACCCTTGATAGGAATACTAATAGCACCATCTAAAGGTAATCACTAGATCATTGCTACTCGGGCATCCACACTCAGCAATGGGTGTACTTTAAATTGGATTGTGGACTTGCACAAAGGAATATCACAAAAGCAATTTATTTATTCCAATTAGCACCAACCGATGACTTTTGCCTCTTCATCTGTCAAGGTTTTATTGAGAAAAATCTTCTTTACGCGAAGTGTGTTTCCTGAGGGAAGAATGACTCCTGTGGTGGGCATGGGAGGGTCGCCATCTTTCTGCTGCAGGCTGTCTGCGATGACAAGGAAGACTCGGAGGCCAATGTTCATCCTCTTCAGAGAAAACAGACCCAAGAGGAAGAAATCAGGGCCATGCACTTTATATGCCAAGGGGGCTGGGGGAGAGAAGGACAGAAGGAATCTAATCTCTCTGCCCAACACCATGAACCAGCCCAGGCAGCAGACTCTGCTGTGGGTTCAAATCCCCAGTGGGTACCCACAACCTTCTGGGGTCACCTGGCTCTCCTTGTCTCTAAAGCTCATGTGAAACCTTTCTCAACTTCCATGACTCTTGTAGTCTACCTTCCCTCTCTTAAGATCACTTCTTCACAGAAAGAAACCACATTATAATTTCATTCTACAAATCACACCAATCTACTGATAGACACACGTTCTTTGCCCCATGCCTTCAGTCTGCTCACAGTGCAGGAGATTATGGCTTCCTAGACTTGGTGAAATTTCCATGAATCCACATGAAAATGGCCCCCATAGGTTTACATATTTGAATACTTAGTCACAAGGGAATGGCAATATTTGAAATTGAGGTGTGGCCTTGTTGGAGGAAATATGTCACTGAGAGTGGACTGAGAGGTGTCAAAAGCCCATGTCAAGCCAGAAGTCTTTCACTTTGCCTAGGAATCAAGATATAGCTGTCAGCTATTACTCCATGCTCTCTGCCATGATGATAATGAATTAAATCTCTAAAATAGTAAACAAGCGGCCAGTTACATGCTTTCCTTATAAGAGTTGCCTGGCCTGGTCATGGTGTCTCTTCACAGAAACAGAACAGTGACTAAGATAATGGCTCTTGTACTTCCTAGAACATTAGAGCATTGATGCTTTCTTTCTCTTTTATCCTCGGTATTTCTCTTTCAACTAAAATCATATCCATGTCCCTTACCCCTGACGTAGTGTCTCAAGTATCATAATGGATAAGCATCCTTCACACTACTTCTCTGAAGGATTTCTCCTTCACTAGGGGCCATACTGCATCTTCTTTTCGATTTCCACAGCAGAGGCAGTATCAAGTACTCTTCCCACATACTGCCTCCTCTTGCCATTTCTATGTTTCTCTCGGCTGGGTCACCTCTACTTACATCCTAGGCTTCTCCTGAGCTGCCTTCTGTCATTTGTATTCTCTTTTACAGAAAATACACAGATTTATACAGCATCAATCACTGCCCATTCCAGCCTTCCAAAGACCTGTTACCTAGCCACCTGCTCTGAATGCAGTCCTTAATATCTACGTCACATCTCAGATGTCGCAAGATGCCAGGTTAGACACGCCTCATCTTCCTCCCAAACCTGACTGCTTCCATATGTTTCTTTGTTCAGTAAGTGTTCTGCCTTTCTCATCTGCATCCCTCAGCCCACAAATCACTCAGTGACCTGCACCAGAGATTAATAAAGCAGGGACATGCATCCCAGTGGATGAACATGAAGTACATGGGACCCGAAAAGAAAGTAAAATGTTCATTCATGTTTACTATGTAAGTAAGATAAAATTTTAAAGTATTACTCATTTTTAGACATGAAAAAGTACTGCTGTATTCAATTAATTTACATACCAGAGAGTCAGAGGCACAGTCATAAACTCACAGAAATCCCGAAGGAAGTAAAAGTTTCCATCACGTGATGGGAGTTAATTAGGGCATTTCTTCAGTGCATCACTGATCATAAATGCTTGAGCAAGTGGATTAATGGATTCTTTTATCTAGTTTTCACTAAACTGGTTTTCATAATATGAAAAGATTCCATCACCACCCCTACAAGCAGATTGGTGACTGTCAAGGATCACATACAACCCTAGGAGAATAACACTTCTACTCCCGGTATAAAAGCTTCATTGTTACTACAATGCAATTTCTTATTTTTTACCTCTGGATTAATGGTGAAAGTTTTAGCAGATTTTCCAACACTGAGAAGATCAAATATTATTTCTTTCATTGCAAAATCCAAACGTTCCTAAGGAAAGAAATTAATTAATTAATAAATCATTGAACTTTGCTAGAATGTAACAAGTTATCTGAGATGAGAAATACGTTTATATTGGAAACAATATAGATTTTTGCCCTTAGGAAGTCTATAAATCCAAGTGAACACAAGACAATTATATATGAATTAATAAACCATAAGTGCCTAGGGGACAGTGAACACGGGAAGGCCAGGACCCCAGCAAAGGATCTCAAAGGGAAAAGAAGGTTAGTGAGGAAACATCAGTCGGAGGTACAGGGCTGGCAGACTGGAGGGAAAGAAAGGCACCTGAGGGCACAGGGATAATTTCAGAAATAGGAAAGGGTGAGCAGAGCAACTCAACAGCATTGCCTTCTGAACACAAGACCCAAACCTAACCTAACCCGAAACCTAATGAAAAGAAAAATCAATCTTTTCATTTTTAGACTCAGTAGATAACTATTTCTTCTAGGCTCCAATCACACTCCCCATTGTAATAATGTAACGGGACCGGAGAGATGGCTCAGTGGTAAAGAGCACTGAATGCTCTTCAGAGGTCCTGAGTTCAATTCCAAGCACCCACATGGTGGCTCACAACCACTGATAATAGAATCAATTGCCCTCTCTGTCTGATGCTCCCTTCTGGCATGCAGGTATACATGTAAACAGAACACTCACATACATAATAAATAAATCAAAAAATAATTTGATTATGGATCAACTAAACTATTTAGCTTCATTCACAAGAAGTATAAAGAAACTTCTCAAAGCAGCATTTCCATGAATGGAGAGGGAACACGTACTTATTTCACAGGACTGATGTTTCAAAGGGAAACATGACTGAGACTTTGGCCTGGCTCACACAAAATCTATTTAACTTCCTTCTAATAAACTTTCTATTCTGCAGAGGCTAGAAAGCTGAAGTCACATTTCCCAGGAGGTCTTAAGGACCAGAAGCTGTCTGAAGTAGTAGTTACGGGAGAAAAGGGGTGGAGAGGAGGAGACAGGGGAAAAGGGCTTCCACTGAGCTGTAGGGTCACAGCAGAAGAGCATGGTCTTCAAGCATCCTCATAGAGGAGGGCTTCTGTCTTCACAGCTCTTCAATTCTGATGGAGGCAGCGGCTCCCTGACAGCCAATACTCTCTCTTGCTCAGATTAGACTTGATTTCTTCTGTCCTAGAAGTCATCTGGTGAGCTCTCTCTATTCCTTAAAAAATTTCTTAATTTACATGTGCTTACAAATCAAGACTGTAGCCATAGAGATGGCTCTCTGGGCTTTGAGTTCAGATCCTCAGCACTCACATAAAAAACTGCTATGTAGTTTGCATATTCCTGTAATTTAAGTGCTATAAGACAGACAGAAAGGCCCATGGGCTCATTAGCCAGCCAGTTAAGCCAACTAGTTAGTTTCAGGTTCAATGAGAGACCCTGTCTCAAAAAATAAGTGGTGATAGCCAGTGAGATGGCTTAGTAAGTGAACGTGCTATAATGGTCAGTTTTATACCAACGTGACATGTGACAGAGTCACTTAGAAGAGGAAATCTTGATTCAGAAAATGCTCCCATCAGATTAATCTGTGGCCAAGGCTGCGGTGCATTTTCTTAATTGATGATTGATGTGGGTGTGTCCAACTCACTGTGGGTGGTATCACCTCTGGGCAGGTATCCCTGGGGGGGGGGGCTATAAGAAAGTTGGCTGAGAAAGCCAGTAAGCAATCCTTGTCTTCTGCAGCAGTTCCTGCCTCCAGGTCACTACCTAGAGTTCCTACTCTGATTTCCACTGATAATGGACTAGGACCTGAGAAGTGTAAGTTGAAATAAACCCTTTCTTTGCCATGTAGATTTTGGTCAGTGGTATTTTATCACAGCAAGAGAAGACATGTGCTAGTTCCCACGACAGTGTCCTCTGTCATTCGTCTCCCCCACCTCTCCCTCTCCCTCTCCCTCTCCCTCTCTCTCTCTCTCTCTCTCTCTCTCACACACACACACACACACACACACACACACACACACACACACACCTTAAAGTTTCCAAAACAAAAGTGGAGAGCAATATAGGACACTTGTTGATAATCTCTGGTCTTCCTGCATTCCTCAGGGCACACGTGTGTGCACAGAACGCACATACAAACCAAGATGACGGAGACACATTTATTAGGACTATCACATACTTTCTCAAACCTCCTTCTGTTAAATGTGTGTCCACCTATATGTATCCTTCCATCCTTTGTCACATGAAAAATCATCATCTGTGTCCTGTATTTTTTTTAACTTTCTAAACATACTTACTTTTCACTCTTGAATAGTATTAATATTTCTGAACCATGCCTCAAAATGTATAGGAATATAAAAACCTCCATTGATTAAAACTGCCAGCCAGTATAAGAGAGCCAACGAGGTGAAGCACTCACCTGAGCAATGAACTGGATGATCTTCACAAATATGTTGAGAGGGGTGTCACGGGGGACCACACTGCGAGAGCCTTTTGGGAAAAGGGCTGACACTATGCTCATCAGGCGACTGTAAGACAGAAAAGACGACTTCATGACTAAGAGATCATAAGAACATAGATGCACTAGTTGAGAATTTTCCCTCCTCAAGGGAGTTCAGACCCCTCCCCACAATGCTTTGCTAAGGTGCCATGGGTATGACGATAACAAGCTTTTACTTATTTGAGGACTGAGGACAGGGCTCGAAGCCCTGCATGTGCTCAGTACATGCTGATCTCTTAGCGATACCCTACCTGCCAAGGCTATATCTGAAATGTACCTTAGGGCACGGCACTCACCTCTGAGTTACAGTATTGCTCTCACATTTTATTCTAATTACATAGACCCACAACAGTCTATACAAAGACTCCAGTGCAACTCGAGACATTTTAGGGTCTTTATTCTGTTTAAAAACAAAAGAAAACAAGAATAAACTTATTAAAAAAGGTAGCAAACATTTAAGAGCAAATAAAATTCTCTCCCACCCGCCCTGCTCTGTTAAGTCTAAGTTTAGATATATCAATCTGTATTTAGTTGTGTTAAGTATAGATGGTTCAAAGGTGACCATCAATAATGCATCCAAACTCTTCATTACGCTCTCAAATAAGATGAATATTAGAATTCGATCACATTTCTAAAAATTTCAAAATGATACATATATCATCAGATTACTTGATAAATGGTTCAGAGCATAGTGACACACCCAAAGGATCACCCCTTCCTCTTCAGTTCATTTGCAGCTCACAGGCACATCAAGTGGGAAATACCAAATAGTATTAGTCACTTAGATTTGGGAAATAATACCAAGATTAGTGAGCACATTTTTGTGAGAGAAGTTAGACCAGAGTTCTAGAAGCCTGATTCTAAACCCAAACCTTGGATGCCCCTTCACTGCTTTTTCTGTGCTGTGGTGTCCTCGTCTTTAACTGGAGGGTATCTACCTCATAGGTCAAGATCATAGGCTACAAAGCGCCAGGATTGGTGCCTGCCACATGAGAAGCATTCACTTCGCATTAGATGAACTATTCTTAATTTTCATGTAGAATCTGATCATTTTTAAATTACCTTATGGTTTATAATGAGAAAACTCTCTTATTTCAAGCAGTTTTATCTTCACTCTAACTGCTACAATGGCAGTCATACATGAGATATTGTAAATTTTGAAAATGTAGTAGGAAACACTTTTATATATCTGTTGATTGATTAGTAAAAAAATCTGTATTTTTAAATATTTGTCTTAGGTGACTTCTATATTGTTAAGCGGTTACATATGAGAGCTAACAAAGAATTCTTCAAGACAGACCCTCACTATATAGCCCTGCCTGCCTGGCCTCAAACTCCAAGGTCTACTTGCCTCTATCTCCTAAGTACAAGGGCTAAAGGTATGTGATGCCTGTTCAAGAATTCTTAAAAATACTTCCTTGATATCAGCAGTTCTATTCTGTTTTAAAGTTTCAAGTAACAGACATTTACCACAAATAATTAAAAGCAATGCAAAGGAGATGGAGCATGTTTACTGTGCACTAGAGACCATAAGAGGTTTTGCATGTATCTACATAAAAATCTGACAGAATTAAGATTGGAAAATCCAAATACTCTCAATACCAATCCCTTGTTTCTTGGCAGGACCCGTCCTAATTCTGAACTTCAAGTGCTCCTCCTGGAGTAGCGTTCTGGCTGCTACTACAGTAAACAAAGTTACAAGTGATTCATGAATAATTTTTCTCAAAATGTCTTCAATAAAACACCACTTTCCTTTCTACCCTTTAAATTTGCTATGTCAGATATCATAATGTCAGCACATAATTAAGAAGATAAGAAAGAGAGACAGCACAGAGGACAATTTAGTCCTAAAAACCCTCTGAAGGCCTCCTTGATGATGGCTACATTTGTGGAAACCCACAGAAAGTAGAGCACTATCTAAATCACAGGAGCAAATCATGATTGTGGGAGAAGGAAAGAAAGGAGCAGAGTGAGGAAGATGGGGAGGGATTAATTCATTAATATTGCTCTATTATGTTAGAATATTACAAATATCCTCAATTGATCCAGGCCTTAAACAAAGATGCTAATTCTCTAGGTAAAATTTTTACAAATCAGAGTAATCGTACTGTTACATAAAAGTTTAAGGACTTGAATATTCTATGAAGTTTTGGCATGTCAGTCAACTATGATCCCTATGGCAACCACTTTAACATGCTTATTTTTTTTTTCTAACGTGAACTTAGAAAATCGCTTTGTGAGAAAAATCTAAACCAATAGGGTAGCTTAAAAACTCATTCACCAAAACCATATGGAAAACTCAAGCTACTATCGCCTTAATTTCATTAGAATATATTTTTTAATATCTTTGTTTAGAACAGTTTGATAATGCAAATTAGACACTATAGTAAAGCCTGTAAACGCTCTGAATCAGTCTCCACCATGGCCCCCAGGGCTAGGATACATCTTCTTGGGGCTGCTGCCGTAACAGCACATCTTCTGAAGAGGGCGCCCTCTGAGGGCTACTGTTCCTCACAAGGTAAGAGCAGGGTGGGGTAAATACCACAGACATGCAATGCAACAATGGGCAAAGAAAAAGAACAAATGACGCTCTTAAAGGAAATAAAGCAATACTTTACTTGGTGACGTGAACACAACTCACCTGCAGGGTTTCTATTTGTTTTCTGATACTGTTGTTAGATGGCATCTAAATAAAGCAACGTGAGACAGCAAACATAAACATGAGATGCAGCACATGCATGTTAGATGAAAATAAGCACAACACAACGACAGCTCCTCACCAAGGTCTCTATTTAGAAGAAATTTGACATTTCCAAGGCAGTGGCCAGAAATGCTAAGAAAAAAAAAATAATAACAAAACAACAACAAAAAACCAATCCCAAAGTCTGGGTACCCTGGAGCATGCCTATGACAGGCAGCTAAGAGAAAACTCAAATGTCTCATTGCCTAATTGTTCTCCCAACAGCCAGCCTACTAGTTAACTTCAAATGAAAGAACTAAATATAGACTATTGGGGGGAAATCACTGGGCTATTTTCATTTGGTCCCCTGTCTCTTAGTAATTCTTCAGAAACTTTAAAATTGGTATTCAGAAACCAATTAAATCTACACTGGTGAAAAACAGAGGAATTAACCCTATTCTTATTAAGAGACAAGAATTTAAAAATTAGCTGTTCAATGAAAATGATGAGCATAGAGCAAGCAAACCCATTTATTATGACCACCAGATTAAAATCTTGGCGTGCTAACTTCAGAAGGGCTCTCTGCGTGCAACTCTGTACAGGATACGACTTCTGTCTGTTAAGGGTACACGTGTGTATGAGCGTGAGCACAGGCTTGACTTCTGGAGTTTCCCTCCATCACTTTCCATATTACCCAACCGACAGGCATGGTCTCTCAGTTGAACTGAGGCTGCTGTTTTGGTCTAGTGGGTGGCAAATTTGTCTTGGTGATCAATCTCCTGCCTCTACCTTCCAAGTGTTGGATTATAGGGAAGCTTCAGTGCCCATTCAACATCTATATGGGTTCTGAGAGCCCTAATTCAGGTCCTCAGCTGTAAGACTATAGCCTCAGCCATCTCCTCAGCCTCTCTCTCTCTCTCTCTCTCTCTCTCTCTCTCTCTCTCTCTCTCTCTCTCTCTCTCAGCTCTTAAGTGCATGGAAAATTCACTACACTTATGACTCTGGAGCATAATGTCTCAGAACTACAGCCAAAATGCTTCCTTAAAACACATAGGATTCCTTTCAGCACATTCTAGGATAGTATGGCAAACTGGAAAAAGCAAGAATTATAAAACTGGATAACCAGGGATGCAAAGCCATCTCTACCACAAGTGGCTACTTACACACAGGCCATTTATCCTCTTTCTGTCTCAGCCACAGTGAAAATGACAAGATATAATGTACCTCGCTTCCAGTAAATATTTAAAAAAAAAAAAAAAAAAAAAAAAAAAGAGAAGCCGCCTAAGGAATAGTGGCAATTAAATAAAAAATTTCAGGTAGATTTTTTTTCTTAATCAAGTGACTACTTGAATCATATAATTAATTTAGAAATGTCTTAAATTATCCAATAAATAAGAGAAATAAAATATAACTTATTACAGCATATCACTAGCATAACATTTCTTTTTAAACTCCTTACAGAGCTAAGCACAGCAGCGACATTATCGCAAGCTTAAGGAGCAGGGGCCAAGTGACAAAATTTCTGCTGAATAGAGCCTTAATGTAAGTTAAGGGTTAATGGCTAAGACAACTGGAATCCAAATATTCACTCTATGCTAAGTGGTCTTATCTCCTTTGGCCTGGCAGATCGATACAGCCATTCACATAAATGGACAATATGCCAGAATTGTTAAACAGGAGGTAAGGGTTCAAAGAAAAGAGCATTTTAAACGAAAGCCTCAAGACAAAAAGAGGAAACCAATGAGGGAGGGGGAAGTGCTGTGAAAGTCTTGTAAGTATGTCAGGTGGGAACAAAGATGGAAAGAAACTTCAGCAAAGCAACATGGAACCAGAGCGCTCTCCCACAAACACTAAATGCACATCTTTAAAACCTTTTAGAAGAAATAAAACCGGCTCAGAAAATGGCACATTCCCCTTTAGTACCTATATCCATGTCAATGATCAAAATAAGCACAGAAACAATCACCATGTAAATAACTGATAGTGTCTCTTTTCTGGTTATGAGACATAAAGAGTTTGATCAACTTGACCAAGTCTTGGAGAGTTTCATAACCAAAGAGAGCATCTCAATTCTTTTCTAAGAATATAAATGAATGTATGTGTAAAAGAAAAGACAGTCATGAATTTTTTGAAGGTTTACATCTTTCATATACCAGACTATGAGGTCAAACAGTTTTAAAGAAAATATATAAAATCATGAGAAAGATATTGAAGATTTTTCTCTAGTGGATTCTTCTTGAAGGATGAAGAGTACTGTTGATCACATGACCTAAGACCTTCATTTAATCTAGCCTTGTCTTGGCTTTACTATTGTCTAAACATTGGGTTTTCTGCATCCAGTGTAACTTAGACTAAGAATAGGAAGAGAAATATGTTGATTACACGTCTCTGACTTGTAAGCAAGTATTTGAAGAGACCCATCTAACTCAGTATTTACATGGCATGCAGATGAACTGTTTCTTTAGTGATAGACATTAACTGTGTTCCTACCCAAAGAGGAAATGAGGATCAGACTATTGGAGCATCCTGGGAAGAGCCCTCTCTACACTCTCACAGCTGTGTTGTCAACACTAAGAAAGAATAAGCATGGACATGCCAGATGGTGTTAGTAACAAGTACCCCTTCATTTAAGTCTCAGCAGTTACAGGAGCTTACACACTGGGGGGATCTGGCACCCAGTGTTAGGATCTAGCTGTGCACACTTATTGTCAAGTGGCTTTTAGTGACAGTTTACTATCAAAACTTGTATGTCTTACTCAGGCTTGAGCCAACATTACTGAACTTTCTTGAAACAAAAGACTACATAAATATGTGGAGGGTTTTGTGAGATTAATTAATAATTCATTCATAATTTTTGATAATTGTATTTGTAAGTGAATATCACAACATCTAAGATGATATGATGACCTTTGAAAATACACAGTTCTGCATTAATACAAACAAATCAAGCAAAGGATTTATTAATTTCTACACATTACCCTACAGAAGTCCACAAAAAAAAAAAAACCTATCACAAATATATTACCCAAATGTACCAAGTGTAATGGAAGTGTTTCTACTTAATGTTCAGTGGACACAGAAGATGACCACAGCACAGGCGGTGTCCACAGGGCAGAGGTGTGACAGTGCCTTACCTTTAAATGTGACAAACAGTTTTGTAGGAAAATATGCCAGTTATTTAAAAAAAACTGTTTCTGACTGACACACAGAAGACAGGTAATTAGTGGGTACAAAGCCTGTGAGAGACAGGGAAAAGAGAATTAATATCTTCATAGAAAGCTGCAAGACACTGTGAATGACGGCTTCATTTATGCTCTCAAAGAAAAAAAATTAAAGACCCTTTACGTAGCTCCCCATTTTCAATGCAAAACGTCATTTCATAGAGGAACAAGGAAAGAGAGATGTCCCAGTGCACGAGACCAATTCCTTAAACCAGCGTCTCCAGTGTTAGGACAAATTCTTCCTTCTCACAGGGCTGTCCAGTCCCTTCCTCATTGCTATGCTTTGAACAAACCAAGGGTTACAAACTGGCATTTGAGTTTCAGCTGACTTGGGCCGAGCACATGACACCAGTGGCTTATTTTCCAAACATGTAAAGTGAGGGGTGATAATCACCAATGTCCTACTGACATGAGGCTTAAAGTATAGCGAAGAATGAAAAGCATTTAGGGTGATGTCTGGCACAAGGAGGGGCAATGGTTATTTCATCTATAGTGTAGATGGTCAATATTTCATCAATTCTTTACACTTTCCCTAACCGCAGGAAAGTAACATGAAGTGGCTGGGCTTACTGGGGAAAAAAATGCCCTCCGTTTCTGAACAGAAGTGATGAAATTACACAGTAAATGGTTTTAAAACATGATGCTTTTGAATACAAGTTTATGGTATAAAATAAAAGAATTTATAGGTTAATATAAAACTATATTCAACATATACCATAATATAAAATTTAAAACACCTGTCAAGACAGGTAAACACTGAGCAGGAAGTCTGAAGAACCCATTAAACACAGAGGCAGTAAAATAAGAGTGGACCATCTGGTATACAGCACTCCAGGTACAGCTTGGCCTGCAGGCATCTTGTACTGTTACTCAATAAACTTCCTCTCTCCCCTCACTCTCTTTCTTACAGGGTCTCTCTATGTAGAACTGGCTGTCCTGGAACTCACTATATAGACCAGGCTGGCTTCAAGCTCACTGAGATCCTTCTGCCCAGGCCTCCCAAGTGCTAGGATTAACGGTGCATACTGCTATATGTCTGGCAACTTTTTTCCACATTTAATAATAAAAAGTAGAAATTCTAAAATGGAACAGGAGAAATACATGTGCGAACTCTGACCAGTCCTACGCTCTAGGTATTTTACAATTTTGCATTTTACATTTCTCTTCAATCTCTACAGGAATCATAAATAGATGACTACGAAGCCCACAAAGGACTGAAACACTTCTGGGTACCAGTGAATGCTTCTTCCTGGAACTCAGTTCAAACGTAGTCTGATACAGCATCTCCACAAAATTTTTCAAACAGGGGACATTGACTTCATTTTTAACAGCCTAGGGAAAGAGTTAAGACAAAGAGAGGCATGGTTACTACCAGTAAACTGTACAAATGCAACATTATGAGAACTTTCTGCAGTCTGAAGTGAGTTAATGATTCACTGGGATTTAAGAGTCTCATATAGCAAATGTTATGTTAATAAAGTAAACATGGTCACCGGCTGCAGGAACGAGTGGAGAAGGAGAGAAAGTGGCCAGGAGGTGACGACACCGAGGTGTGGGAATGGCAAACCATGTGCACTCCGGTGAGGACTCAGAGGGGCCTTTTACATGACTCTATCAGGAAATGAGCTCTAAGCTAAAACCAGAGCATTTTTATTGAACAACCCTCCTACTAACGACTCCAGTCTTGGCTCCTACATCTTTGCCCCCAAGAGATGGGACGAGCTACGGACGGCATTGTCCTCAGAACACCCATGGGGGGAGTGTCTGTGATGCTCCTTCCCCAGACAGAGCACATCGTTCTTCCTTATGCCTTTAGTGTCTGTCGAGATGGCACTGACATAACCATACTCTAAGATTCAAGTCCCTTACCCTCAGCCAGTCTTCCCTTCTCTGCACCCACCCACGGCTTTTCATAGCGCCTGCCATAACATGACACCCTACATATGCTACATCCAAGTGTATTCTGTTTGTGTGCCAGAAAGAAGCTGGAGAATCAGACAGAACCTTTCCTAGCTTGCTGATGTCTCTATTACCAATGCACAGTAGAGTCCCTGATATACAGAAAACAGTATATGGTGAAGGAATAAAGTCCAGCAAAGAGGGGAGGAAGGAGGTCATTAGAGAGATAAAATGTCCCAAGAAGAGGCATGGCTTTTTATATAGGACTGAGGTTAAGGGTTGAGGTTATGTCCCTACAAAATTCCTACGTAAAGGCTCTACCCCACACACATAAGTGAGCGAGTGGAACATCATTGTACGTAACAGGTGACATCTGAGGGTTTGTATAGAAAGACTTGTCTGTTAGTAAAGTCAGTCTTGTAGATTGGACTAAGCAGCAGTATGATAGACCATTAGGTTGACTGGGGTCATTTGCAAGCCTTTAATTCACCACTCTTACTTGTAGCCTTTAAAAACAACAACAACAAAAGCAAAACCAAACCAAACCAAACCAAACCCTTTCTTATTCACTAGTGACTAATAGTAAAGGCAGTTTTTAAAGCTATGCCAAGCACTCTCATGAATATTCCAGTTTCTTAGCTTTTTTTTTTTAAATGATAAAAATCTCCTGGCCACCACACATTTCCTAAGCATGCTCCTGAGGCTGTGCATGAGCATATCGGTGCAATTCATAACACACAGGCCACCAGACAATACATAAAAGTGAAAGCCAAGGTGGTTTAATTTCTCAACATGAAAATAAATATCCTCACTAAAATTTTAAGTAGAGTAAAATCTTAATCAAATGTAATTTACTTCTCTATCCAGCCAAGACAAAAGGAGGCTAGATTTGCTCTATCATCTACAATAACTGGACAATAATCAAAACCTAGGAAATGTTGTGCAAAACAATCTACACCAGACTCCAGGGAGCAGGAAGCACGGGGGGAGGGAAGGAGGCCTGTGTGGGGTCACAGCCTCTCGAGAGTTTTAGGGAGAAAGGGAAGCATGTTTCTTATATGACCATATGTTATGAGAACATACATATATACTTACAGCAGCTACGGGGATGAGAATCTCCACAAATAAACCAGCGAGGGCATGTTTTATATCTTTATCTTTTACTTCTAGGAAATACTGAGCACATTCCTTGAAGAGAAAAAGGAATGTTTAGCTTGACAAAAGGTTAAAGAATCCATAACATCATATTTTCACAAACAAAATTATAACAAAGTCAAGGGCAAGATATTGCCTGACGTTGAAAACGTGGTCAGTCCACACCAAGGATAGTTATCTCACGTGGAATTAAAGAGGGAAAAAAAAAATCAGTAACGATGGCATTAAAAGGAACAAGACCATCCAGTGTTGGGATAACTGCCAGCCCCGAGGATGACTGTCACCTGCATGAATTGAAATGATGCTTCAAAATCCTCCACGGGGTACATCTTCACTCGGAAGAACTTCATCCCCATTATTAAGCTGATGACGCTCTGGACCACGTGCGGGCTCTGCTCCTTTTGCCGTAGCTCTTTCAACTCAGTCACAAACTTCTTCCTCACAGCCTGAAACCTGGGATGTTCGTGGAGACGTTCTTAGACTAAGGTCAACAATGCCAACTTCCTATATCATCTTTAAGGTGAAATTAAAGAATATGTATCCTGAATGAAACCTTTATCTGCCTTCATCAAAAAGACCAGAGAAATACACACAATAAAATCTAAGTTGGGCTAATGTATTCTGGGTTTATTTTTAAGTCAGGAGATCCTAAGGGAGAAATCATAGAGGATATTTTCTTGTGTCATTAATACAGAACTATTGCTATTTATTATTGACAATAAAATACCAAATAACATACTGAAAAAACATCATCACATACATACAATTGTCTCTAAATTTTAAAACCCTTTTCTAAGTTTCTTATGAGAGATACTTGGGGAACAGATCAGGAACTACAAATTAATTCAAAGAGACAACCAATCAACTGTAGGATATTGATCATATATGAAATTGGTATCTCATGAGCAGGGACACAGAAGAAAGGGCGCTGATCTCCCTATGTGAAGGCTTGAGGAATGTGAGCACAATCCTGGATTCAAACCAGCAATCGCTGTGACTAGCACGTCCTCTCACTTATATTTTAAGAAGGTACCTGAAGCCAAGTACTCTGGTACTTGGATAGAATCAGAGGCTGGGATGGAGGACTTGCTCAGAGTCTGAGGCCATTCTGGGCCACACAGCAAGTTCTACCTAGGCTATGGCCCTGAGACCTGCCTCATTTAAAAAAAAAAAAAAAAAAATCCATAGGAACAACCAAAGACAGAATTGAAATCACCATAATCAAAAGAATGTTCTAGACAAGATCCAAACACACCACAGCCTTTGTCAACCTAACTGCCTCCTAAGCAGAAATGCCCCAACCCCATGCTTCGAGTCTCTGGTGCCGTGACTCTCTTCCCGTATCCCATGCTCCTCACATACCTGAGTGGAAACACCATGAAACTGCTCCACAGTGATGTGTTTCTTCCTCTCACAACTAAATGAGTGAGGTTAGTACTACAAATTTCCCAGCCATAGAGATTCCCTATGTCTACCATAGAGTTAACTCGGCCGGCTGCATACCTGAGCACTCTCCCGAATCTAGTTTCCTACTGTATTATTCAGAATTTCTGACTGATGTTTCAAAGACTGAGACACATCTTATTTTTAAAAACCCCATGAACTACTACGCAAAGAAAAATATATCACTGCTTATACCCATGATTTTGTGTTCATTTACCTGAGTTGTTGGCTAAGCGAAAAGGTGCTATTTTGGGAGGCTTGATCATTAAAATACTAGAACTATGTTCTAAGTCTTATGGCACCAGCTACACAAAGGGTCTCCAGTATAAATAAAGATTAATACGTACTAAATAATATACAGTACTTAATGTTACACTGATGACAATTAAATTTGCTTTCTTAAGAATTTACAGTGGTTACTATGTGGTGATTTGAGGGCCAAAGACTTTTCTAAGTCCATCCAGGTAAAGGAAAACTGATAGTAGTCTTCTAACATATTTCTCAGTAGGAACAAAAACAAACCCAAATGCTTCCACAGACCCTAAAGCCAAATTACAGCCCACAGGGGAGAGCTCAGGAAAGCCTGGGAAGGGTACAGCCTGAAGAGCAAAGCTGGGCCTGGAGTGATCAGGCATCTTTAATCTTTCCTTACATGGTATCTTTTCTAGCTACTGAAAACTATTTCGTATTAAAACAAGATGATTAGAATTCACTTCAGTGCAGGCTAAGGAATAAAAGCACTCAACTGGAAACAATAAAAATTAATTAGCTCTGTCCACAGCTCTAAGTGAACAGTTTTTAAAAACATTTCCATTAGAATTCTTAAAAACTGGGGTCGAAGCAATGTCCTGGACAACTTCTGACTTGTCTCAGATGAATATGAAAAGCAGAAGTAAATGAATGCAAGCCGTGTAGTTCAGGAATGGGCCTTGCCCAGGGTGTCTCTGCATAGCTCAGGAATGCGTGTTGCTCAGGTGTCTCTACAAAGCACAGCAAGCAAGGCTGGAGGAAATTTTGCTAACGCACAGCACATATAACGGTTTCTGAAGCTTACTTTGACTGGGCAAGAACGCCAATCACCTCTGCATACAAATCCGCAATGATATGAACATTCCCAGTGTTGGTTCCTGAATATCTAAAACAACAACAGAACGTAGTGTTTTATTAAATGTTCTCTCTTGGCACACATACAATTCCTTATCAGCAAGTCAGGTGTGGTGGCTCACACTTGGATTTCCAGGACCCGGGAAGCAGAGGCAGGAGGATGACAAGCAGTGTGAGGCTAACATGAGCAACATAGTAAGTTCTGGGCTAGCCTGGGCTCCAGAGTGAAAACCTACTGCCAAAGCAAAGTTAAAAAACAAAACAAAGCCAGAAAGAAAAAAAAAAATCAATCAATAATAAAATTTCTTATCAGAGTTTTGTAACATCTTCATTAAGCATTTACTTGTAGGATAAAAACCACATAAATATTCTTCTGTATACATTTTAATTTGCAATAAAATTTGGCCTTTTTATTCTTACAAATCCAATCCACAAGGCTATGAATTGTTTTTTACAAATATTTTTCTACAGCCAGGAAACACTAAAAATAATTGGGAAATAACTTCAATGAACTCATTACAGGATCTAACGTGAGATCCAGGCATAGTAACGCATGTCTGTTATTCCAGCATCAGGGAGGCCAAGCCAAGGGTGTCAAGAGTTCAAGGCCAGTCTAGTCTCACACAGTAAGAAAGCCAAACCCAGGAGTGATGAAGAGAGATTTCAAACTTTCCTTAAATAGCCTGAATCTGGCCTGTGGGAAAAGGCAACAGCCTGTTAAAACTTACCCTTCCTTGTGCTTAAAGTGCTTAAAAGCCAGGTTTAGAACCTCGTGAACTAAGGGGTCGGGCACAGGGTGAACAGGAATCTGGAATTTAAAGAAAAAGCATCATGTCAGGAGGATGTAAGTAACCCAGTAGCTTTTTATGAATAATCTCATAACTTCAATACTATCAAAAAATATATTCCTAAGACAACACACATTTTTTATAAGTAATAAAGAAGGAGAATGCACAAACTACTACTTTACACCTGACAAAGAAACATTAAGTCTGAGAAGACCAAATGGGAAAGATGAAGTAAGTGAGGCTTGCTATATCACAGGTGAGTATCCAATGACACCCCAAGGCTTCCTTCAATGAGGGAATGCCCGTAGTCTACAGACCCAGTTTGAAGTCTCTCTTCAAATAGTGACTGCTGCTCAGATGAAGGGGATGGCCGTGATAGCACCATAGTGCTAAGTGATACTATTGGAACCCGAGTTTCTCTTTTTAGGTGAACTTGAGCTTCCTCTATAGTGTACATGTAGTTTACAAGCCATGCTCTCCAGAGAGAATGCACTTCGGGGCATTACAAAAGGAGAGTCCCCCTGTCCACTGACCTTTTCCACCACTCTCTAAAGTTACCATCTGGAACTGACGCGCAGATGGAGTCATGAGTACAGGCTGGAGACACTGGAAGCCAGAAGAGGCCAAACCTCACGGAGGCAGACGGCATGGCTCTGTTATTCCCCCAGACCAACTTTCCTGCATTAGGTCAATGACATATAGCAGAGCACCCAAGGGAACAATGACATCATTGGAATCACTGCTCTGCCAGATAAGTTTCAGGCAGTCAGGCCACTAACACCATTATCTAACATCTGTCATGAGCTGATGTGGAAACTCAAGCACGCAAAACAAGATGCCCTGGAATGAGCAGCTTGACTCCCAGAATTCAACTCATCACTCCTAATGCTCATCATGCAGGCCAGGCCCAGATGTCTGTGACCTCAAAATAATGTGACTCGACCTTCTGAGTGACTTGACTTGCGGGAAAGGGCTACCTCATGTGGTGAACTGTGCTCTGGTTTTCCCACACTGATTTTCTCTCAGTGGCATCTGATGTGAAATACAAGGGGCCTTAAACCTATGACTGCTTCCAAACACTCTATATTTGCTCTACAGACTCCTGAGTTCTATCCATCTCAGCCAGGATAGCACTTGGCCACACAAAGTGCATTATTACCATACCCTAAGATCACCACAGTCAACATTTTAAACATGCCTGCTGCAGTGGTCTCACTGTTTTGGAGACATCATTCACTCCACTTAAGGTAGGTATTTGTCCTCTATTTTATACATGAGGGAGATGAACTTCTGGGGTTGGCTTTTTTTCTAGAATATTCTATGTCCCTAGTTTCTAAGATTTTTTTTTTTTAAATGTATTTAGACAGTGAAACAATAGCTGGTCTACCCAGGCTTACAGACAGGAAGGAAAGATGAACACAGAAAGAACAAGAAAAGATTGCATTGAAATTTATAGCAGGAGACTGAAACACTAGGAATTTATTTCCACAACTGAACGTAGCCATAACCATCTCTAACTCCTTATTTCAAGAGTGAAAAGCAACTTGGGCTAAATGGCCAAAAAGAGAGTAGATTTATCAGCTCAGATAGGAAGAATCCTGCTTTTGTGGGGTAATATTCTCACGTTTCTCACATCTAATGGTTGCTGTGGCATTTGTAGCAGTTTTGGTTCTACTTGAACATTCCAGAACGAAAGACACAGTGTGCAACACACAATGCCCAGTTTATTCCAGTGGACACCTCACGACACTTTATCTTCTTATCAAATCTTATCACAAAACTGCATTGAGACAGGAAAGTTGGTGAGTCACTGGGGCTCCCTCCTGAAGAAGATGTGCATGTTCATTTCTTCACAGTGACACACAGTGCAGAACACAGAAGAAGGAGATCAAACCCATCCTACGTTCCCCAGCATCACAAGCCGCATGCCTCGGGCTTTCCACAGGGCTTCCCAGTGGCAAACCACACACTACTGGGCACTTGAGCATGCTCAGTATCTACCCACAGAAGAAAACCTGCCACAGCAGGGTTTCTCACCCTGCTCATTGCCCCAAACTCCAAATGAGCAACTAAAACTCAGTTTAAAAACCAAAGCATTCCAAAGCCCCTAAATGTCTGTATGCTAGTGAAACACAAATCTATCAGGCATCCTGAAGACCCTGTTTACAACACTAAAGCCTATAGCTGACCTTAGCCACACACTGTTCTTCTGAATGTGTGTTCCTGGAACTTGAAAGTGAAAGTCGCGGTGTCTATTATTACTGTGTAGCGTATGTGTTTGGTGTATGTGTGTGGGTGCATATGGAGAGGCTGAGATAGCCTCCTCAGTGACTCCTCTAACACACTTGTTGAGGTAGGTCCCTTCCTGGACTTGGATGCATCAATTCTACTAAACAGACAAGCCAATGAGCTCCAAAAATTCTCCTGCCTCACACACCCAGCAAGGGTTACAGGTGCTTGCCCCATACTCAGTTTTTAGATAATGTTGGGAACCTGCATAACTCAGCTTCTTATGGTTACACAGCAGGCCATCTACCCTCTGAGCCATCTACTCAGCCCTCCTCTCAGTTTTATTTATTTATTTATTTATTTTATTTATTTGCCTTGGTGTTTGCCTGGAACTGGAACTACAGACAGTTGTTAGCTGCCATATGGGTGCTGGGAATCGAACCCGGGTCCTCTGGAAGAGCAGATGGTGCTCTTAACCGCTGAGCCATCTCTCCAGCCCCCTCAGTTTTATTTTTTTAAGTATATATATATTTTTTTATCTTGAGTTTGTTTTGTTACCATGGTGAAATATTGCTATTTAATTTTATTTTTTAAATTAACTTAATTTTTATGCCAACTTGTTAGGATTAAAATGTTAATTTGAAAAGGCACTAGCCATTTTCATCTAATTTCATACCACTGATTTTGCTAAAAATAGCAGCTTCTTATTACTAAAAGGTGAACTTGCAAATTTAAAAACAAACAAACAAACAAAAACCCCCTACCAAATAGTTTTCATGATGTCACTACAACTAAGGGCTCTTCTGTAATATAAAGACAACAGAGAGCACTGCCTGGGAATCTCCCACCAACCAAGTACTACTGACCTCAGTTCTCATGACGCAACTAGAGTATCCCATGGCTGTCCTTTTACACAGAGGACAAAAGGCTAGGGGACAACAGCTCAGCCTGAGTTCCCTCCCCAGCAAACAAGACAGACAGCTGGGATGTTAGGATGTGCCCTGGCCACCTCCCAGCAATGACAATGATCAGCTGGCACAAGGACGACAGAATCCTTCATGCATGGGACAGAATTCAAAACACAGGAGTGGTGAACATAGAACTGTTATCCAGGGATAGGTAACTTATACTATGGGGTCAAAGACTAAGTCATGTGACTAGTTACTATTCTTCAACACAGAGCCTGGCGTGCCATCACTCTGGTACCCCAAGTACAGCTACCGGTTACAACATGACACACTCAAAATCTAACATGGAGCCACCATGCAGGATAGGAGCAAAAGTGCTAGGAAGATCAAGATATAGGAAGTCAATTATTCTGGGATCTATGACGCTCTATGTCATTTTGACACAAGGAAATGAGAAACTTCTATTGATTTCTGTTTCATTTTCTATAGGTTTAGAGAAACTAATTTAAAAAACAAAACAACTCTGCCTTATTTTTCTCTGGAGAAGAAGCCCTACAAAGAGTTTCAGAATTAGAGAACTTGTGTCCTCAGCGACTCCCTTTTCCCTGACTCGATGCATCTGAACTCTGGTAGGAGGTGATGGAAAATGATGGGGGAGGGTACTGCAGAATGAAACTTGTTATCAGAAGCAGCACGCTGGCTGTCTCGCACGCAAGTCCCTGCAAGCTATGAGTCAGCAAGGCCTTGTGCAGTGATCTTGAAAAAAGAGCTGACTAGCAAACTTCTAAAAGGCATATGTTTCTTGGTGCTGAGTTTGCCCTGGGTTACAAGAGCTGTATGGATGGATTGTAGAGCTGAGATGGGAAGCTTGTGACTCTGAGAAAGAGAAGGCAGGATGAGAGTGGGAAGGGCACCCCCTACAGGTTGCTTGTGGGCTGAAACTTTATGGTTGGAAAAACAAAACAACAAAGAAGACAGGAACCAACCAGGGAGCTGCATGAGATGCGAAGGAGAAAAACTATAGTGTGTAGGATCGCTGAGATCAGTGTCTGGTGGGGAGGCTGCAATTTCTGGACGAAGGAAAGCCAGTATTATTTCACTAAGAGAAGAGCGTGTGCTCACTGCCCCACCACTCATCTAAGGCAAGGAAGGGCTGCTCCTAAGGTACATTACAGAAAGCAGGAACAGTGCACACAGAGTGCAGACCCACAGAGGTCAGCACAGAAGGAATGCTGGCTGTCAGCTACAGGGGTAAGGTCAAGTTCACCAGGCCCCTGCTCCCCGCAGCTTTCCTGCCCCAGTGGCTTGTGGCTTTAGCATCTTGACATCCCAGCCACACTCAGAGATGAGAGAAACCAAGTCTGGTCTGTTAGCACAGTCACACAGAGGAGATCTGATACCCAGATCTACTAAAACAACATCATCAAAGGCAAACTAGACTGGGTACTTTGACAAAATTATATGAAGTGACTTTGACTTTTGATGAACTCAATTATCTTTTTTATGTATTTGTTATGCCTTTTATTTTCAGATTTCAGGCTCTTGAATAACTACCTGTTCACATACAATGTAAAAACAAACACAATGCATAAATAATCCTACAATCCAAGTATATATTATGTTAACTAAATCAAAGTAGACTTTAAATTACTTTTAGATTTGGTATTTGCTATTCTTTTACATCCCATCCAAAGTAACAAAAAAATGAAACTCCTATCCAAAAACATTATAAGGAAAATGTGTTTTTCTTTAAATTTTCTAATTTTCTTCTCTATCCACAGTCCAAAGCAGAAATGCATGGGTGATCCTTTAATAATATATAATGTCCTAAAGATTACATACTTAAAAAATAATGACAACCTTCAAATAGTAGGAGTATATTTGTATACACACCTTTATTAATTTTCAACCTATGGCATGTCTGGCATTATTTAAATCTTTACTTCCACTTCATGGAAATTAAGTGGGAGAAGAAAGGGATTAAGCAGTAGGATGAGGGACAGACAGTATTTACAGCTAAAAGTCTCTACTTAACACAAACTCCATTCAGCTCATTCTTGCTAATGAGATCCTGCTTCTTGGATGGCTTGTGAAGGTAGAAAGAATAGGTAAAGACAGGAACAGAGCAAGCAAGCCCCAGGCAATGGAAAGGCACATAATTAACTGATCTGGTTACTGCATGGGCCAGAATCGCAGATAACATCCTAAATGAAGGATGTGAAACAGAGCGGCTTGGGAGACAGTGGGAGATTCGGGCTTCCGAGATACAAAGGCACTGACCTGCTTTAGGACTTCAACCAAAACTAGACAGAAAATGAAGTCTACAGCCAAGTCCCGACGTTCCAGAAGATAATCTCTCTCCCGATGCTGCTCATCCCTGAAACAAGAACCTAACATGAGAACTGCACTGAGACTCCCGGTTCCTAAACAGCTAGGGCACAGTGCTTGGATTATGCTTTCCACTGCATTTAGCCTTAACTGGACTGAGTGGGGGCTGGGGCTTGATGTATTCAATACCAACTGGGATGGGAGCTTCGCTTCAAAGACCCACTGCATGTATGGCATGTCTTTCATTTTTAAACATTGGCTATTTATACATGCGCTTCACTGTTCTAACTACTAGAAATCAGCCTAATAGAGAAACTGGCAAGAGGAAGAAAAATAATTTTCATCCAGAAAACCTAGAAGGGCTTCATGTTTCATTGGTAACTTCCTTTTCCTATTTTTTTTTTGTTTAATTATGAACTAGGCAAAAGTGCCAAATTTTCTAGATGGAAACACAGCTTGGGTAACTTTATCATACACCTAAGGTGAAACTTGACATAGGATAAATATCAAAGCATAGTACTAAGCCACCAACAATTGCCTGAATGCAGATGTTCTGTGTAGCCTAAGGTCCCTCAGAGAATTTGGAGGCAGAAGACAAGCTCTTGAGGTCCCAGTTCTTTCCTTCTTACTATATTGCGATCCTTCCCTTTACAACCCTTCAAGCTGGGCCTTCTCCAAGTAAGTACTACGCCTTATCTCCAACTGTCTTTGCCAGCTCCTCACTGAATTCTGGGCTAGCTCTGCTGAGATTTCTTTCTGTCTGACTATCCCGGTGATGGGTACCGCAAGTCTACATCTGACACAACACAGTATGAAAGTTTAAGTGTGACTTGCCTTCATTCTTACACACTTGGGCACAAACTCAACCTACACTGTTTCTAACTAAAGTAATCCAGACTCGGGTTGATGATGCTATCACTCTCTCTGCTGCAAGTGTTGCAAGTCCAGGTAAAATGGAGTGAAATTCACCACTTACCCCTTAGATTTCGTGCTAGACCGAGGCCTGTACTCATAGGATTCATCTTCGGTTCCGTTCTGGCGTCTGTACCAGTCAAACAAGGTTCGGAGTAAGGAGGGGAGACAGTGCTCGGCTACGGAGCTCATGGAGCTTATCAACTGAAATGCAAGACAGAGCCAGACATCACAATGGAAAAGAGCAGCGGGCAGCAATCGCCCAACTCCACATGCCAACCCCTGGGAATGCATGCAGATGGTAACTTAAATGAAATAAAGTGAGTCATAGAGCTAAAAGACGAACCAAGGCTTTAGCCAGGTAATGGAATAAAATCAGTGTAAGTTCTAACCATGCTCAAACTTTATCCCAAACCATTCAGTTCTCCTCAGTAGCTTGCGATCTTCCAGCACCCACATGCCACTTACAATGATTATAATCAAGTCTGTCTACTATAGCCCTAGTTACACCCATGGATAACTCAGGAGAGCAGTGAGGCACACGGGTGAACCACTGCTTCCTTCCATAAGCATCCTACTCACGGCTTTTTTCAAAGCATTTCTACCCCTGCCCTGCCAGCTTCTCAACGCTTACATGAACAAGACTCCAAAATGTCACAGTTTCTGACCAGTAAGATTTGGAGACAAAGAAGACTACATCGCTTGAAGATGGCCGGAAAGGCTCCATCTTTCCATATACCACTGTGACACAGGAGAACTATAATTACTCTGATAGCCACAAAATAACATGGTAGAGCCATGGCAAAAACCAATTCTACTGACTGGGACACATCAATGGATGACATAATCATGTGTAGAGTCGAACTGTGAAGATGTAGTTAGATGCTCTCTGGATGCATTGGTTTGTACCTGCAATGTCCCTGATGTCTTGGGTGTCAAAAGTTTAGTGCCCAGCTCAGGCAGGCATCAGAAAAGGTGGAACTTTGAATAGGTGGAGCCTTATAGCAGGAAGTGGATGTGGGAGGGGAGGCCCGTGAAAGGAATGTTAAGATGCTAGTCCCTTCCTGTTTCTCTTTACTTCTTAGCCATCACAAGCTAACACCAAGATATACTGTACCTTCACAGGCAGGACACAATACAATCAAGTGACCATGGACCTCAATCTCTAATGCCATGAGCCAAAATCAGTCTTTCCTCTACTCAAGTTTATTATCTGAGGCACTCTGTCGCAGCAGGAGAAAGCTGATTAACACCAAACTCTAGGTAAATGCCATTGAGTTCTTTCTTGAATAAACCCAACTTTACTAGACTAGATATAATGATAGCCCTCTACTCATATATCATCGAGGATTCAAAAGCATTTCTACATCTGATTCAACCCATTGCCTCTAAAATTAACATTTTAAACAGCACATAGTCAAGGGTGCTCCATGGAACTTTTGTCAATTTATCTAAGCAAGCTGCAGACTAGCCAAGAGCTTGTTCAGTCCTGTAACCAAGGAAGACTCTTTCAATGAAGATAAATTGATATCTCTAAAAATCAAATTAATTCCCTGCTGTTTCATGCTCTTAATAAACTTCAAAATAAAATTTATCCAGGAAAAGAAGAAAGAATGGCATCGTTTACTTAATTCCACAGCCTCTTTTTCATTACTTAGGTCCTGTGAGCTTTGTCATGACTTCTGACTTCCCTGGCCTCCATTTGTTATAGATTACTGTAATTGGATACGCTTTGTAATAGTTGAAATTATTGTCAAAGCAAGATCTTAATTCAATTGTTCCATGTGCTTAGAAAAATTCATTTTACTAAAATAAGTAGTGTGGCTCAAACAGAACTTCATTTAGTATCTAAGAAAGAAGAATAAAACATCGTCTGTTCTGCTAGACATATAAAACTATTCATATCACACAGAGCATTTTTTCATTAGCAAACCATTTAGCACTCACTTGCAAATTTTAATGACCATTTACATTAAAAAAACATAAAACAAAGACTCAAAACAATTTTTTGAAAATGGCAGTGAGTTAAGAGTTCAAACCCTGACTGTTCACTCACCGATAAAGCCAGGTGCCATTACTTCTGTGGTGAAGTAATAAGCCTTGAAGAGACTGGGTAACTAGGAGATACCTTCCTGTGTGTAGTTTCCTTGTTGTAGACCAGTGCCAGCAGTCTAAGCAGTCTGCTTTATCTGATCAGGTAATCTAATCTGAGCATTCACTTCCTTTCCTAGACACATTATTTTGGAAGCCAGCCATACTCACCATTATAACACCAATTCGCAAACACAGACAAAATTTTGAATAAAGAGGCCTGTAGATATCAGTGACATCAGATATTATCTTAAATAATGAACATGTAATAAAATGATTATAATTATGATACAACGACATGTGAGCCAATACTTAATCTAGCAAAGGTGCCAAATTAATAATAATAATAAAAAACTAACCAGAGTTTAGATACTGAAATTCTATATACAGGATTGCAAAAACTACAACAGGTAAAAATATGTTAAAGGCTAAAAGGCCTTGGCAAGCAGAGACCAGTGGATCTCTGAGAGTTCAAGGCCAGCCTGTGAAGACCCTATCTCCAAGAAACAAACAAACAGTAGAAACAAACTGGTACTAAGAAGAGGTAGAAGGATTTCGTTAGCTTCCTGGGAAGGCTTTCAAGGGCATGTAAAGACATCAACAATGAAAAGCAAAAAGTCTTGATGTGCTAAGTCAATGAAAGTCAAGCCAGTTCGTTGCTCGAATGTGGGATAACCCAGCACTTAGGGATATACAGGATCATTACACAGGACGAAGGACTTTCTCAATGGTGGACTTGTGCAAACTAGATTGTTAGGACAGACCCAGTTCTCCAAACAAAGACTGTTCCCTCAAATTACAGTACCTGGTCAAACTGTAGGTCCTCACCCCTCTGAAGAGATCTGGATAACAGCTTCTCCTATAATTAAAACAAAACAAAACAAAAAAACCAGTTTAAATACCAAACATTAGAAGGCTACCATGTGATCAACAGTTTTGACTTATAGCTCATTTGCTTTTGCTCCATTTTTCAATAGGTAGCTTTAAAGAAAGGTAAGCCTACAACTCACCCTCACTACCGCAGATGACTCAAACTACTTAACGTAAGGGCCTTTCATAGGCACTTTCTAAATGAGAGAGGCTCTATTTAGGACAAACAATCTTTGATTAAGAAATGAAAGTTCAACAAAGGACCCTGTTTAAATTCAAGTTCACATGTCATCATTTTGCTTTTGTTTGTTTAACAAGAGTAGACTAGGTTGGTGGTACAGGGGAGAATTAGAACTATGCATGAGTCCATGAGTACGAAAAGTGTGGGGAAATGTGGTTGGGGCAGGAAGAAAAAGACAATATCATTTTTGGGGGGTTGCGGGTGTTATACCATCCCTAGGAAATAGAAACAGGAAGGAGTTCGGGGCCAACTGCTGATGGAAGTGTGGGTTAGAGAGGGGCGCTGTCTCTAAGGAGGGGCTAGGGAACACAGGTATTTATGAACAGCATCCTCATACAGAGAGGCGGCCAGAGCCAGTGAAGCCAGGTGGCATGATCTGGAAGCTGTCTGGAGGACTTGAGAGCTCTGTGCTTTGCTTTCCTCATTTGAAAATCAAGCAAATAAACATAATTTTAAGTGCTGTGTTCAGAAATAAGCTAGTTTAAGATGGGGTAGCGGCAGACTGTCCAGTTCTATGTACTGAAATTGCTTGTTTTTTTTTTTAATATTTTATTTTTATTTTATGTGAATTGGTGCCCTGGCTGCATGTATAACTGTTTCAGATCTTGGAATTATAGACAGTTGTTAGTTGCGATGTGGATGCTGGGAATCAAACTCAGGTCCTCTGGAAGAACAGTCAGTGCTCTTAACCACTGAGCCATTTCTCCAGCCCCTTAACGAAGTAGCATTCTAGTTAGGCTCTCAATCACTTGATACTGAAATTGTTTAGAGAAGAAAGATGGTGGTAGACTGCTGGGGAATCACTGCTCTAGAAACTGCAAAGTAGAAATGTTTATTTCCCTCCCCCTCCCAAGCTTCAGGTCAGTTTTTATTGGTGTATAACCCCCTATTCAAGGAGGACTGGGAGAGATACAGGCATTTCGTACATAAACTCTTTTTTAAAAACAGATTTCTTTTATTTTTTATAATTTATTTATTTGTAATTTTATGTTAATTCATGTTGCCTGCATATATGTCTATATGAGAGTGTCAGAAGGAACTGCAGTTACTGATGATATGAACCATCACGTGGGTGCTGAGTATTGAACCTGGGTCCTCCAGAAGAGCAGCCAGTGCTCTTAATCACTGAGCCACTTATTTTTAATTATGTGTATTTGCACATAAGCGCAGGTGCCCACAGAGGCCAGCTAGAGGTGTGGGAACCCCCAGATTGGGCATTACAGGTGATTTCACATTCTGTAACTCTCCCTCTGGGGGATGTCTCTGGCCTCTGTGAGAACTTGTACTCACGTGCACATGCCTATACACTGTCACATATCAATGAAATAAAGATAATAAAATAAATCTTAAAGCTGTGTAGGATTTAGTAAGCCTATTTAAAACTGCAGTTGGTTAGAACACAGTAATAATAAACTCAGTCACCAACAATGCATCAGTGTCACTCTGAGGAAATCAAAGCACTCTCTCTGGTGTCACTTGACCATTGGTGAATCCAGATTTCAATTCTCAGCTTTCCTCTCCCTCTGTCTTCCATCACCCCCTTTTATCTGTGAGTCTGTGAGTCTGAATCTGTGCCTGCCTGAATGCTGTCTTGTGACTCTGTCCCGTGTCTGTTTGTCCCTGTGGCTGTGTTTTGTTGTATCTGTGTGTGAGTGTGTATGTCCCCCAAACAAAGGGCTTCACTCTGTGTTTATTGAGCGGGGCAGAAAGCATCACATGGGGAAGGATGAGGAACACTTTACAGAAGTCTGTAACAGAGTTTACAAGGGATTAAGTTACTGAGGCCAACTGACCCCAATGGCCTGAAATAACAAACATTCTTCTAATCAAGCAATAGCTGGATCTTGGAAACTCATTTCTAAGACTGTTTTTTTGGGTTTCCACCCCCCTTTGGCTATTTGCTGTTTCCAGGAAACAACTATCAGAACACTCATGTATTACTTTCGGTCAGGGGCACACACAGAAGAGTGCAAAATATTGCAGCTGTGCATTAGCTCAGGGTATAAAAGCTCATCAGCTGGGGAATCCAAAGCAACTAAGGATGACTGTTACTTTGTTCTCCTCAAGGTGGGTTAAACAAACAGGCAGAGTGCACAGTAGGTCTGCAGCCTTAAGTGAATTCAAAGTGTCTTATTAACTCTGGCTATAAAGGTCCAGAAAAAGTCTCAGTCTCTTAGAATGGAAGAGAGAGTTCCAGAATATTGCATTCCACAACAGTGAGATGCCAGACATGAAGGAAGGTGAACAAAGACCACAGATTATTTTAATGGTTAAGAACAACAACAAAAAAACCTTCCAACCAAGTAAAAGAATTTAATAGAGATACGCAAAATTGCTAAAAAAACAAAAAAACAAAAAAGCAAAGGAATATCTTAATATTGAGTGTATTTGAATTGAATTATTTAGATAGAAGTTTCCTATCTAAAACTTTCTGAATTCCAGTAATCTTCATTTTATATATTTAGACTTATGTCTTCAGTATATAAGAGGCTGATTCCTACATCAAAAGGTTTTACGCTGGGGCTGGAAGTGTGCTTCCCACAGTCCTGGATGTGATGCCAACACACCAGAAAGAAAGCAAAATGTTCCAAGTCTGTGAATAGCCCCAGGAGCTCATGGTTGATGAGGAGGGAGTCATTTTCTTCCGTAGTGTAGTCTCCAGTAAGGTGCTCATGCTCCTATGCGCACCTAAGGGTTACTAAAAATAAAAATATGAAAGTAGAAGGGAGATGAGTTTGGAAGAGGAGGACAAATGGAGAGTATGACAAAAGGGCAATGCGAGTGAGCATGACCAAAATACATTGCGTACATGTACGAAAATGTCGTAGTGAGGCCCATTGTTATGTACAGTTAGCATATGCTCATAAAACATAAGAATACAAAAACAAAGGTCTGTGACTATTTACATTTTGTTACAAAATCTTACAACCTAAAATACAAGGCAGGAAGTATATCATAGAAATATGTTAACTTGTTCTTTCACAAAAATACGGTGTTTGTTCTCCGAGGGGGAAATCTATATGATAGCTATATTTTGTGGTCTGTATGCTTCAACCGACAAAAAACAAACAAACAAAAAAGACTTTTTCCTCTTCTATTCTGTCTTGCTCCATTATTTCTGTGTGCAGTGTTCATATTTTAGCCTTAGATTTTTAAGAGCCGGGTACTATGAGTTACTGGGGATGAATCCCTGTGTTCAATGACCTTCAGAGCATAAGTAGGCTGGGAATGTAGTTCAATGGTAGAGTGCTTGCCAGCACTCATGAGGTCCTGGTTCCTTCTCCATCAGACAGACAGATAGACAAGCAGACAGACAGACATACCCCTATGGAAAGTATTGAGAGGGAAAAAACACACTCCTCTCTGAGACTGTGCTATGAAGACTTATTAATATCTAGTTGTGAATATTAATGTGAATGCTAAAGCAGCTGACAAATCATCGCTTATGGATATGCTAATGAGGCCATTTCCAAGAAAGACTGACAATTCAATTGGTGGGTTGAGGAGGGAGGGTCTTCCCTTCCCTAAGTGGAGAGGAGCCATCCAATCAGCTGAGGGTAGACTGAATTGAGAAATACATAACTTATAAAGATTCTTCAGTAGTCCTTCCCTTGTTTTTGACTGATTCTTGTCAAAATAAAATCTCAAGCCTACATGCCATAGTCATAAAGAATCCTTTTACGTGTGGCAGATAGGATTAAAAACCCTGAAACACTGAACTCCAAATATATTGCTGTGGAATAATTCTTTTGTACAGTGTTAAAATACATGTCCTCAAAGAATTGGTGTAATAAAAAGTTGACTGGCAGGTAGCCAGGCAGGAAGTATAGGCAGGACAATCAAACAAAGGACTGTGGAACGAAGAAGGGTGCAGTCAGAAGAGATGCCAGAAGACACAGAGGAAGCAGGATGTGTAGAAAATGAGGGAACAAGCCTGAGCTATCAGCCAAGTATTTACAATTAATATTAAGTTTCTGGGTGATTATATGGGTGTGGCTACCTGTAGGGCGGGGTTGGCCCTTGTGCAACTTGCTGGAACATTGCATCATGTTCCCCAGCTATTGCATCTGCGCCGCTTATGCTAATTATTAGGTGTGAGTAGTGACCTATACGATGTGATCCCTGATTATGCTAATTTGGCACTCCTTACCACCTATCACCAGCTATATGCTAATGAGGCATTACTTAGGGTTCCAATCATACGGCTACAGGCGTCCCAGCTTCCCTATATAAGCAGGCTGCATTTCAGGCATGGGGTCTTCTTTCCATCATTCTCAACTGAGCTGTACTTCAATAAAGTGTGATCCGAGAAGAATCGTGTGTGTGGTGACTCGTCATTCTGCAGGCCAGAAAGCGGCTCGCCACAGCTACCAGTACAGGAAAACTCCACCTACAATGTATGATTTCTTTCTTATGAAAACCCATGCTAAGGTTTCATTCATATAGGAGGCACAGTAGGAGTGATACGCACTGCTTTCTGGTTATTTGATTAAGATTGAGTGTGTGTTTGTTTCAGGTGGCAAGTACCAAAGAGATGGATGATTAACAGACATGAAAAATGATGGGCTGGCACCAAGTGTGGTGTGCATGCCCGTAATCCTAACACCCTAGCAGAGAACAGGAGGAACAGGAGGAACAGGAGGAGCAGGAGCTCAAGGTCATTCTCAGCTACATACTGGATTCAAGGCCTGTCTGGGTTCCATGAGATACTGTCAATAATAATAATAATAATAATCTATTTTCTCTCTTTGGAAGTATTTCTACTCTTTTATGATTTTTTAAAAGATTTTTTTTAATCTTATGTGTATGTTTGACCTTATGTATTTCTGTGTGTTGTGCATGCCTAGTACCCACATAATTCAGAAGAGGGCATTTGAAACTGGACATGCAGATAGTTGTGGGTCACCATGTGACTGCTGGAGACTCAAAGTGCTCTTAACTACTCAGCCTTCTCCCATTTAATTAATATAAAAATTAATAATGTCCTAAGGCTCATAATCCTTTACATACTAGCTTGCTTGTAAACCACTAAGATAGTAGCAAAAATAACCTTCATAGATATCCAAACCAAAGCTAGAAAGAGAAGGTAAAGTTTGAGGAGAGGATAATATCTCACTGAACAATGACAATTCCTACCTAGGTAGGCAAGGGGGAAGCCAGATGTATGTTCCTGTATTGGATCACCCGTCACCCATCCATTGCTACAGAGTGCCTGGCACTCTGGAGACACAACCACAGGGAAAAAAAAAAAAACAGAAAAATGATTCCCACCCTCATGCGGCTGAGCACAAACTGAGAGAGCAGCAGGCATCTGTGTGGGAGATGGACAAGGCCCGGGGAGTGAAATGGGACTGAGATTTCAGACAGAAATAACTGAGGAGAAAAATGTCATTTGAGCATAGTCACAGGGAAGCTTGCCAGGCAGGAAGCGAGGGAAAGGTAAGCCAGTTGATGTTCTAGGGTTTCAAGGCTCGGGACTTAGAGAACTAGGGTGCTCTGAAACAACCCCAAGCGAAGATAGAACCAAGAGGATTGAGGGTGCAGATTGGGGCTGACCCACCATGCACCCAGGATTCAACTGCCAAATGCACATAAAGCAGGTGATGCACACTTGAAATATGCCTGCTAGAAGAGGCAGGAGGGTCAGAAGTTCAAGACCATTACTGTCTCCACAGGGAGTTCAAAGTCAGCCTGGAATGCATAAGACTGTGTCTCAGTGGGGGCTGGGGCAAGTGTTTTTGAAGGCTTATATGGAGGAACTTTGAAGCCCCCTTCCATTTCCTTCACCCACCTAACTTTGGGGGTAGTGATGCTTTCACAGAACGCACAGAGCACCTGCCTTTCTGAGCAAAGGGCAAAATGGAAAGGGCCCTCCCAATCGTGGGAATATAACTGCAGATGAGGTCTCACCCCAAAACCAAGGGTGTTAAGTGCAGCAACCAACCCCTCCACCCCCTGCCATGCTAGTTTGGTGACCTGAATAAGAATGGCCCACAAAGGTTCATATGGCTCATATCTGAATGCCTGAGACAGATTAGGAAGTGTGGCCTTGTTAGAGGACAGGTGTTACTGGCGGGAGGCTTGAGAGCACAAAACTTATGCCAGCTCCCCTTCCCTCCCCCCTCCCCATCTATAGATTAGGATGCAGCTCTC
>PVIH01000622.1:182499-219999 GCA_004025045.1 Sigmodon hispidus
TTCCAGAGGACCTGGGTTCGATTCCCAGCACCCACATGGCAGCGAACAACTGTCTGTAGTTCCAGTTCCAGGCAAACACCAAGGCAAATAAATAAATAAATAAAGTTTAAAAAAAAAAAAAAAAAGATACGTATATCAGCTATGCTGGCACATGTCGCCAATTCTGGCACTTGGAAAGGAGTTTGGGGTCATCTCACAGCAAGTTCAAGACCAACCAGAACCACATGTGACCTTGACTCAAAAGTAATAACTAAACAACAACAACAAGAAGATGTTCAGCAGTTTATGTTTGCTCTAGTCTTTATAACAAGCTGTAGAATAGTCCAGATTCTCTTTAGAGTCTGTTATATTTTATCAGGCTACATGGCTGTGCAGTCCATAGTTATCTCTAAGAATTTATAAACGTAGATTCTGAAGCCACTGCTGCTGTCTGAATCAGTACTTCACAGTAATCCTAGCCCTTAATATGTGCTCAAGTACATTAGTCCCTTTGGAAAATTCGTATTATACCAGCTAATGCAAAAGTTTAAAAAAAACGAAAGAAAGAAAAATGAGATTTATAGATGGCTCTACTCACCAAGGGTTCAGCCATTACAACTTCAATTTTCTTTTCAGCTTGAACAGCAAATTCTGCAAAGAGGCTCTTGATGACATATTCACCAGGCTTGACATCGGGGTCAATCGTGATATTTGACATGATGATGTTCTTTCTTCCCAAAGTGGAATGAAAGTTGGAAGCAGCACAGAACTTACTCACTTTGCTGACTGGTGCTGAAGCTGAAGTCAAAGAAACAGAAGAAGTCTGTGTTAATGATTGGTGCACAGAAGCTACTCCATCCATCTCATGGAATACACATCTTGCCAATCCCTCCCCGGTTTCCCAGTCTCAGTTACCATCCTCCACGACTCTCTTTTAGTGCTTGCCATTCTGACACCTCCCTAGCCATACATTATCTTTACCCTGGACTGGCTACATCTCCACTTTACTCATGTGACTTCCAAAACGTCAGGCATTCTCATATGATCTGTTTGAGCTTAGATGATTCCCTTGTACTTAGAATAGTGCCTGGCACATTGCCAGTGCACAACAAATGTTTATTAAATAACTGGGTTGGGTTCTGGCCAGCATGTCCAGAGCAATGGTTCTTAACCTGTGCATCACGACCCTTTTGATCAACCTCCATCTCTGAAAAAAAAATACTTACATTACGATTCATAACAGCAGCAAAATTACAGTTGTGAAGTAGCAACAAGAATAATTTTATGATTTGGGTCACCACAACATGAAGAACTGTATTAAAGGGTCGAAGTGTTAGGAAGATTGAGGACCACTGGGCTAGGGTAATAAAGAAAATTAAAGTTAAATGAATACACAAAACAGGAGTGGGATCTGGAGCTGAAAGATGCTACACTGAAAAGCATGCTCTTCACCGAAAGTACGAAGGCTTCAATGAAGAGGCCACACCTCGCTGCAGGCCTAAATGATGAAAGGGGAAAGAACAAAGCAGTGAGAAGGGAACACACAAGACTGAACAGGCATGGCCAAAAAGACCAAGGGCAGGCCGGGGTGGAGGGGATGGAAGAGGAGGTCCTTTAGGATTCTGTGAAGAATGCTCAGTGGGGAGGGATGGGATCTGACTCATCCTGGTAAAGCCATCTCTCTGGCTTCTCTGGAGAATGAATCTGAGGAACCCAAACACGGCACCAGGAACGCCAGTGCAAAAATCCAAGTGAGATGGTTGGAGTTTGGGTGCAGAGGAAGGGAAAGAAAAGACTCTGAGCTATGACCAGTTTTTGTGGTAGCGAACTGAGGCACAGGATTCCACAGTATCGTCACTGGACTCACTCGGAGGACACTGGGACCATCTACTCAGATGATGTGTTGTCTGCCAAGTAGTAAGTCTTACCAGGCTGGATGGAAACAGTGCAAGCCTCCTCCTCACCTATAACTTATCCAGTCACGTCCATCTTCCCAGCCTGAGGCTTAATATAGACTGTATACTTAACATCAGCATGCATGACTTCTCTGGGCCTAGTGTAGCCAGACAAAAATCTGTGATTCTACTTCACCCTATGATTTACCCCATTGGTAAAAGGAGGAGGCAGAACACAGGTACTCAAACACTGAACAGCTGTGGCTGTATGTATTACAATAGGTCAGCAAATGTGTTTAAAAATATCAATTCAAGACCTATGTTGCATCTTTTAGGTTGAAGAAAAACTGACTCTAAGCTAGGCATAGTGGTACATGCTGGCAATTCGAGTACTTGGAAGACTCAAGGGGTCGGGGGTCATCAGTTCGGGATTAGCAGGGGTGGGAAAGCTTGTTGCTAAGTCAGCCTGAGCCATGTGGTAGTGATAGTGGGGAACCTCAAAAATTAAAAAGCCTACACTATAGACACAGTATGTAATATTTATTTGCAAAATAAATTTGCAAAAGAAATCACAACAATAATTTAGAGATCACTACAAACTGCCAATATAAAATCTAAAAACAAACACTTTCTATTAGCACCAAGTTAAAATACATTTTGTATTCTAGAATTAAAATTGTAACATAAAAACAAGCCAAGACAAAAATTCACAGTCTGTGGAACACAACACACATTCTTTCAAACAATGACCTGCTTGTCTACGACATGTCACGATCCAACATTGTGTATTATTAGAAGAGAATCTATTAACAAGTGCCACTGCAGGAAAAGTTGCAGATCTTAAATTTTTAAAAATTATTTTTGGCTCCGTAAGAGACAAAGACATGTGTCATCTCAAATGGTTTGCCTTCACTGCTGTCTACTCACTTTTAAAGTAATGTAGTAAATGCCCTCTGCCAGTGATTCTCAACCTGTGGGTCACAGTCCCTTTGGGGGTGGCATATCAGATATCCTGCATATTAGATATTTATGATTCATAACAGCAGCAAAGTTGAAGCTATGAAGTGGCAATGATATAATTTTACGGTTGGGGCTCACCACAGCATGGGGAACTGTATTAAAAGGTCGCAGCACCAGGAAGGTTGAGAACCACAGCTCTAAGGTGTCATCTCTGTAAAGTGAAAGACGCTTGTCAAGGAAATAAAAATCGAAGTTGAAAACTCAAAACTGTACCAATTCCAAGTGTTTACATTTAAATAAGTTAAAGCGATATTTCAATTTATCTTTTAGTGTGCCTTTAGTTTATTGGCTTGCCGTATTTACTACTACAAAGTAAGTGGGGGGGGGGGGAGTGGCAATATCTCCCGATTGAAATTTCAGGCCATTAAACATCCCAGTAACAGAGGGTTAGAAGAGAATCTAATGTTTTGTAGCCCAGTTAACTGAAAAGCTGCACAAGCAACTGAAATGCTATGATTTAAAAATATCAAATGGCATGAAAAAGTGTACAAAATACAACCTGTATTTAAAATAATAACAAGAACATATAGACAAGACCAAACTGGAAGGCAAGAAAGTACTTGTAGTATAACATACATAGAATTAACCATTTCCATAGCCATTCGCAAAGTACAAATGAAATTACTTAGAAAATTACCAATTCCTTCAAATAGGAAACAGGACAGAAGATTATGAACAAGTATAAAGAATATATGAATAAGAGTCCAACAAGCATAAAGTAGTAGTCAGTTTTACTTTGATTTTCTAATAATAAGTAAAAACTGGGCATTTGTCTTCTGGCAAAGGGCTGAGAGGGCCAAGCTGAAGGCCATGGGAAGAAGCAAGGTAGTAAGCAGTGCTCCTCTATGGGCTCTGCATCAGCTCCTGCCTCCAGACTCCTGCTGTGCTTGGCTTCCTACCCAGACACACACAGACACAGACACACACGCCACCCTGGCCAGGTGATGGACTGGTTACCAGAGGGCTAAGTGAAATAAACCAATTACCCACCCTTAAGTCACTTTTGGTCCTGGTGTTTTTCACATGAATAGAGACCCTAACCAAGACATTCATGACACTTGACTGCTTAAATATTTTAGAGAGATAAATAAGAGAATTTCATTTTCTAGTATTTAAAATTTTAATCATGTATATGTATGTGTGGGTGTTCATGCACATGAGTGTCGTGTTCATGGAGGCCACAAGAGGGTGCTGCCTCCCCTGGAGCTAGAGTTACAAGTGGCTGTGAGCCGGCCAGTGTGGATGCTGGGAACCAAGCTCATGTACTCTAGAAGAGCAGGATAAACTCTTGGCCCCTGAGTCATTTCTCCATCCCAAATAGTGTTTTTCTACATGCAATTATAGAATTATTCCCATGAAGGAATAAAAACATAAATGTTAGAGTGTAAGTCTTAAGAAAATGGATCAGGCATTGAATTACAAACAGAAAAGGCCAATGTCACATTAAACACTCTTGGAATATAAACTTACTGATCAGGAATAGCTATATTAGGATAAAGCAATACTTAAATGCTTTATATTTCAGCATTTCTATTCTTTGTTCACTCTCTAGCACTGTGATGATGTAGCATATACAATAAAACAGCTGTCATATTAATATAACACCTGTCGCTGATCAATTCAAATTCAGTCAAAGGACAGGACAAGTAGGAAGAGATCTAACCCTTGAACTGGTGTTTCTGGGATCATTGCAACAATGGAATATGAGGTTGTTTGCATGCATGGCTCAATAGGCAAAGTGCTTATCACTCAATAATGAGGGCCAGGCTTCAATCTCCAACACCCACATATTTATGTATGTGTCTTTATGTGATACAGAAATGTAATGATACCATAGAGTTGCTCACTATTAGAATCATTATTCTTATACCATCTAGCAATAAGTTTTCATGACACCTAAGAAAGAAAGGACATAAGGGTTTTAGAACAAGAATCAAATACAGCATAGATCTCACAACTCAACAAATTAGTTTAAGACGCAAACTCAGGCCAGAGAGTTATTTTATGGACACCAGTGAACTGACTCTAAAGTTTGTACAGCAGGAGAAATAGCTCAGAAACAACTGGCACAATAAAGAAGGAGAATAAAGCCTGGGCGGGGGTTGACACCACCTCACTTCAGGACTTCTTGTAAAGCTACAGTAATCAAGGCATTGTGCTACTGGCAAAGGAAGAGACAAACAGATCAGTGGGACAGAACAGACAGCCCAGAAATAGACACAAGTACAGTCAACTGATCTTTGACAAGAAAGCAAAGTAAATGCAGCGAATAAGGACTTTTCAACAAATGTAGCTGGAACTACTAGACACCCACATGCTTAAGAAAAAAAAGCCAAAGAATTTAAACAGAGCTTTTACTTTCACAAAAACCCACAGAAAATGGAACACATAGACCTAAACATAAAATGCAAAAAACTTTATTATCTCCTGGAAGACAGGAGAAAAGCCTATGTAATCTTGATTTCAGTGGTGCCAAAAACCAAGATCCATAAATGAAAAGGAAAAACTTATTAACAACATTAGCAAAACAAAACAATTCATGATGAAGATGAAAGACTAGCCCCAAGGAAGACAAAACAATCTAATAATGGATTTATTTGTAGACTATATAAATAATAACAGTAAGAAAAGAACTCAATTTAAACACGGACATGTCCCACAATAGACACATAAGATGACATGTGAAAAGATGCCCATCCCCATCCATGCTCAAGAAACTGCCAACAACAAAATATCATTACATGGCTACCGGAAAGGTGACGCTCCCAAGTAGACCACATCTTGTAGGAAGTGAGACAAGGAGTAACAGAACTGTCATTCATTGACGGTGGTGATGTAAGATGGGCTTGGGAAGAAGGCTTGGTGCTTTCTTACAAAACTGAACACATTCTTCCTGTGGTACCCATCACTTTTGATCATGGTTTTCATGCGCAGAACTAAACTTTGTGTCCACACCACAACCTGCACATAGTTTACAATAATGTGTAACAGCTTTGCACAAGGTCACCAGAACAGACACAACTAAGATGTTCTTCAACGGGTGGGTGTTGGCATCCACAAAAGATTGTAAAAGATTATTTCATTATGTATTTATTGTGTGTGTGTGGGGGGGTTATGGCTCACTGCACCCATGTGGAGGTCAGAAGACAACCCATGATAGGCAATTCTTTCCTTTGATCATGTGGGTTCCAGGCATTAAACACAGTTTGTCAGGCTTGGCAGCATGACTTACCCACTTAACCATCTTGCCTTCCAATATGGAGTAATCTTCAAAGTATATCATCCAATGGACAAGCCCAGTAGCTCAACCACCAGCTGCTCAAATGCTTGGAGAATTGAGGCAGGATTTTTCTGTGTAATCCTGGCTGTTCTGGAACTGAGAAATTTACCTGCCTTTGCTTCTCAAATGCTGGGATTAAAGGTGGCAACTCCGCCACCCAGCAAGCTAGCTCCAAATTAACATCACTTGTCACATGGGAGAACAAATTCCAGTGCATAAGATCCTGGCCCACTTTATAAGAACTTGCCTTCAGTAACCTTATTTCCACCAGAACCATGCAATTGCCAAGTATACTTCTCTCCTCTAAGGTCTACATCCACATGGGTCCTTAGCAGACCATTGACCACATCAGACTTTTTGGTTGAATCTATTAATCTATTTGCAATGCAAAGGGTTGGGAAGGGCTCACTTTGACAGATAGCTATCTGCATTTTGTTGTAACTCTTTCTTTGTTCATTGTTTTTTATTCCATTTTAATCTATCATATGCCTGGAAGTTTCTTTGGCTACTGATGTAAACTTTCTCTCCCAAAACTGAACCAGTTCTTCTGGGTGCACTTACTGAAATCTTGTCCTGGCTTTATCACCATAAACTAAATCCATACTTGAATATGTGTTTGGGCTTCTTGTTCTGCTTATTAACAGTATTTCTGTGTCAGGTCTGTGCTATTAGTTACTGTGGCTCTAGAGTAGGGCATCAGGACTTTGTGTCACACATCTTCCTACATACAAAATTCACTGCTGTGACTACATATATTTCTATACGTTAACTTAGAAAAAAAAAAAGACAACTGATAACTTTTATAATAAAAAGACCATATTGACAGCATGGTGGTGCATAACTTTAATCCCAACATTCAGAGACTGAGACAGACAGGTATATCTCTGCAAATTTGAGGCTAGCCCAGTCTACATAGTGAGTTTCAGGACAGCCAGGGCTATATGATGAGACCCTGCTTCTTAAAAAAAAGGGGGAGGGGGAAAGAAGAGAAAAAACTGAAGTCCCTTTTGAGAAGCTGACATACTCTTCACTAAGAATACATATCTGTATCTTATTAATTCTAATCACTAAAGACTGCATCTCTTCCGTGTGAATGAAATCATTTCCCTCACTGGTTAGTCCAATCGTTTTCTTCTCACTCAATTGTAACAGATAGCATAATTAAAACTTTGCTTGTTCCATGAACAGCTGTTTCTAAAATGTTTATTTATCCTAATCTAAACTTTTCCCACTAAAAACACTTTCTAAACATAGAAGTCCTGTGACATCTCTGGCATGTGTTCAATGTTTTTCACTTGAAGTCTTCCACAAAAATATTCTATATCCTGAGCTCAAGAAAAATGAGCCCTCTTCTAAATAACCCATCACTCTGCTAGAGAATTCCAGTTATGATGTTCTTGACTCCTTATGGAGCCTTCAGAATCAAGCTATCCTAAAAACCCAGAGATAAGGTAGTATTTAAAGAATATGTTGAATGGTGGGGGTGGGGCTCATGAGGCCCCACAGCTAGCTGAGAGCTACTGGCACATGATGGCTGCTGGTCCAGGGAGAGTCAGTGTTCCTCAGGGGTATGGCTCCTGGTAGGTTGCTGTGTTCCAGTGGCTGGCACCACACCCACATACCTAAGAACAGCACTAAATAGACGAAGTAAGTATTTGAAGAAGAAGAAGAAGAAGAAGAAGAAGAAGAAGAAGAAGAAGAAGAAGAAGAAGAAGAAGAAGAAGATTAACAACAACTTGCAAAGGGTCTGAGATAAGAACTGAAGCAGAATTCCAAGCTCACTGCCTATTCTACACGGTTTGACCTGATCTCAAATAACGTAAAAGGCAATGTGGAAAGCTTTGGGGAGTTTACAGCTTGGCCAGAAAAACAGTATATGCCATGCTCCAGCTAAGAAGAGTGTCATTGCTAAGCCCAGTAAGGGCACAGAGAAGCCACAGGGTTTGTTCTGGGACACTGGGACAGCTGCTTCAGGAATAGTCACCAAATCAGCAAGGCCACTCAAGCACAGAAATGCAGCCATACAAATGTTCTTCAAAGACTTCCCTGGGTAGTGTTTTAGAACAGAGCTCTGAGGGCATCCTCACTAAATGCAGAATGTACCAGTTACACAGTTATGGCAGCTTCCATCAAGAATCCAAAGAACTGTAAGCAGTAAATCCCCTCAGCTAGCCCATAGCAAGAGGAACTGTGAGGTCTTGATACCCCCAAAATGCACATGTGTTGGCATGGTGCGGCAGACAACCTGCAAAACTGGCCTAACAGACAAGTCATATGCATTGAATGAGAAGAGAGAGCAAAACCCCCTCATCACAATGGGCCCCAAGCCCTCCCTCCCTCCACAGGAGGCTGTAGGATTTAGTGCTGACTCTGCTGTTTTAGTCTTGCCTGGGGTCAGCACCTCTTAACCACTCTCCTACTTCTGGCTTCTGAAATAGCTCACTCTGTGCCTGCCCGGACATGCGACTTAGAAGTATGCATTTCTTTTTGATTTTTTGCAGAGGCTCACAGTTGCTTTTTCCTTCAGTTGCAAAGGAGACCATGAACTTGGACTTTTGGGCAATGCTGGAACATTAACACTTTAGAGACTCTAGGGAATAGACTCAACACACTTTACACTTTGACATAGATATAAACCTCTGGGGTTGATGTCAGAATGCTATGGTTTAGATGATAAATGTGGTGGGAGCTTGGTTCAAATGGTGGCACCACTGAGGAGAAAGGGCATCCCCCAAGGAACTGTGGGACCTGCCTAGCCACCGCATCTTCCTTTCTTGGTTTCTGCTTTACCACGTGGCCCTGACAGAGGCTAACAACAGAGGACACGTCCAACCATGGTCTGACAGCCATAATAAACCCTCTCTCTTTATAAGTCATTGTCTCAGGCATTTAGTTATGGTGAAAAGGCTGACTAACATAAGTTTTGAGGCACAAAACCCATCTCTATTAAAAATAGAAACAAAATAAAGATGCTGATTTTTGCTTCATTCATCACCTTTCTGGACCAAGCATGTCAGCATGAAAAGGGGGTGGGGTAGTGCTCCTAATACTGAAGAGGAAGGGAGTAGTTAATGTTTGGAGATAAAGCTACTGGCAGGTTCTGTGTACTCCAGTGGATGATGTGGCAGCATGGACTGGACTCATGGGTTATTTCTTTCAAAAATGAGGGGAACATGAAGTAAGGGGGACATGCAGGATGAAGGGGAAGCTCAGGGGTAACAGAAGGTTGATATGCTCAGCCTCCATTGTATACATGAAGGAATTCTCATTAAATAAAAACATCACAGACTTCTTTTAAAAATTCATGACTTGGGGGCTGGACAGATGTCTCAGTGGTTAAGAGCACTGAGTGCTCTTCCAGAGGACCCGGATTTAAACCTCAGCTCCAGCACCCACATGGTAGCTCACAACTGTCTATAACTCTAGCTTTAGGGCAAAACACTACTGTACATATAAATAAATAAATAAATAAATAAATAAATAAATAAATAAATAAATAAATAAATCTTTTTAAAAAAATTCATGACTTGTAAGACACATGGACACTATAAAGATTTCTTAAAAGATATAAAAGAACAGAACACAAGGAAAACATATTTGGGATAAGACGGCTTAATGGAAGTGCCACTTCCCTCAGAATTAGCGCATGAGCATAATTTCAAGTAACTTTTCTACATAATTTTCTGTCTAGGTGATAACGGAGGATACTCAGAGTACAACTAAAGGAATACACTTCCAGGACATGCTATGTTTTTAAAAATACAAAGAATAGTCAGGCATGGCAGCACATACCCTCAATGGGAGACAGAGGCAAAAGGATCTGAGTTCGAGGCCAGCCTGGTCTACATAGTGAGTTTCAGGATAGTCAGAGCTACATAGAGAAACCTTGTTTTAAAAACAAGGAATATTTTCTAAATCTGAGGACACTTTAATTTCTAAAAACTGCAACAATAGTCAAAGTAGGCTACCAAACTACTACAGATCCTATATTCAAAAACTAAAATGTAGGTGGTCATGAAGTTTAAAATTAATCTTTCAGTCTTGTAGATAATTTATTAAGTTTTTATGTGTAATCCAGATGAGAAAGAACTACTATGTATGACAGAAAAAAAATCAAAATTACTTATTTTTAAAAACTGCATCTCGACCAGCAAGATGGTTGCCTCAGCAGGTAAAGGCACTTCCCATTTAGCCTGATCCCTGGGACCCACACAGGAGACAGAGAGAGAGGGTCCATCTCCTGTAAGTCATCGCCTGACTACAATCCCCCCACGCTGAAATACACATCCCAACACACACCAAGGAATAACTAAGATGTAATAAAAACAATTTAAAATTGTCATCTAACCACACAAAACCTTTAAAATACTTAAAGAAAACAATACCACAAACAAACAAACAAAGAATTTGGAAAAGTGCTTATATATGACAGAAAATATAAAGCGTTTGGTGATGTATTTGAAAGTAACAAGAAAAAGACAACATTATGGAGAGAAACTGGCACCAGAGAGACAAAACTCAAAAACAATCCTAAGAAGCTAACAAACGTGGGAAAAAAATTATCAAACTTAGGACCACCCAGAAAAGGCAAACTACCCCAGTGATGGGATTTAACTATATATGGGAGTATGTTTGTCAGATAGGCTGAAAGCAAACAGAATAATTGTAGCTACAGTGGGAAAGATCCAAGGAATTAGAATACTTCACACACTGCTGGCTGAGGAAGCAAGCACTCTTCACGAACCATGAACATGCTGGCCCTGCAGCACCCTGCACATTTCGATATGCAGCCTTCAAATGAGAATTCATTCTGTATGAGCTTGCTTACTCAAGAACAGCAAGGGACCACAGGAGGGCTGTAGCATTATTATGCACTTGGCATGTTCCTTATAGTAAATTAGGAAACTGGCAAACACCTGGAAAGAATCTATCTGTAGCACTATTTATTATTATTCCACTCTCTGGGAGACATTTCAGATCCATACTTGGCTTTCTGGCAAAGCTAAGCCTCCTGACTTGATGCTTAACTTTGCTGGCCAGCCTTGGCAATGTCTAAATCAAAAACAGACATAGCAGAGTTGGGGTCCTGGCACCCTAAGTTTCTGAAAACTGCTAAAAGTGAATGTAAGAAGGACCACAGCCTTATGCTAATCTAAAGCACAGCGGCTCTATACAATGATCACATTTAAAATTAATTTCTATCATTAAGTTTCTAAAGCTCCATAAGGATAGAAACCTACCATATAATACCACAAATGATTCCCACCGGGCAGCTGAGGAATATTTAAATAACTGTATGTCATGGATCACAAGAAATGAAAACTGTATATCATAGAGCATGAGTAAAGGAACAGTCAAGACATATGAGATTCTCTTTTTTCACATTAGAATCTTGATAAATCAAGGTTTTAACCATTTTAATCACTGTCCATGCTTTGAACTATTTACCTTAGTGTTTGATCCCCTTCTGCCTGTCATTATCTGTAATTTCAAGGGGCAAGATTTTAATTATATACTCTAAAGTAATTGCTCATTCTTCTCTAAGATTTATGCAATTCTCTATCTAGTCTACTTATCAACTCCTATGTCTACTTAAAGTCAGCTGCTACTCTATTTTTAACCTGGGGGTGTGTGTGTGTTCTATGTTGTGTGTGTGTATACATGTGAGAAAGTCCACATGTGTGGAGGTGGCATTGCTGGCATCACAGGCAGCTGTCACACCTCCCTGGCTTTCCTGTGGGTTCTGGGGATTAAAACTTGTGTTCATGTTTCTATGGCAAGTATCTGTCATCAATAAGCCATCTGCCAGCCCCTGGCTAGCTTTTAAGTTTAGTGGTAATAATATCTTCCATACTTTCCCAAATTCTTCCTCCTGGGAAAGGAAGGAGCAGACCACTTTCCATTCCAACCACAAGAGGCTCTTCTGTGTACCAACCACAGTGGTGCTGTATAAAGCACACTAATAACCTTATCTTGAGCATATCCAAGACCACTATATTGGAATTATTCTCTCTCTCAGTCTGTCTATATTAAAAATGACTCATGCACATCCTGTTCCAAAGTTTTATAAGAAACATCTTAAATCAAAAGGTATTCATTCACTGCATGTAGTGTGGGTCCACATTTGCTACTACTCTATTAGTCAAGTATCTGTTAAAAATTATTCTTCATCTTGTCATTTTTTTAAAAAAGGCCTTCACTAATAATCATGTGCTAATTATGTAACTGAAAATACAGCTTATATATTTGAATATTTTCCTACTGTGAATTGTGATCATATGTAAAACACCCTATTTTCCTAAGGCAAGATCTGGCTGTTTAGAATTTGGATTTGAGGGTCTGGAGAGATGATTCAGCAGTTAAGAGTACTCAGTGCTCTTCTAGAGGACCTGGGTTCAAATCCCAGCATCCACATGGAGCTCACACCTGTCTGTAACTCCTGTTCCTAGGAGATCTGACTCCCATAGGCATACATGTAAGCAAGATGTCAATGCATGCACACACACACACACACACACACACACACACACCCCAAACAAACAAACAAAAAACAAATAACTTAAAAAAAAAAAAACTGGCTTCTAGAGCCTTCCCTATTCAAATGGAATTTCCTTTAGTTCTCTTTCTGAGGTCAGGAATAAAAACTTTACTTGTCTAATGGCTAAATTCTAAAGATTAGGAAATAGCATGCTAAATGAAAAGCAACTCATACATCTAATATATTCAGAACTTGACATCCCACATCAACTAATGGAAGGCCTGTAAAAGGTTAGTCAGCCTTGTCTAGAAAGTTACACTGATGAAAATGCAAATAAGCTCTTTCTAGAAGTTTAAAAATTTAACCAACAGTGGGATGGTACCATATGCCAGTGATGTGAACAGCCTGGACATTGGTCATGCCTACAGTAAGCCTGATGCCTCTCAGGCATCATGTTTGAAATACTAAGTCATCAGTGCCAAGGGCATCCAGAAGAGCTACTGGCTGCCATTGCTCATGCCACCACGGAGGTGCAGAATGGCAGCCATGCTGGAGGTCATAACAAGTCCAATAATAAGATGCAGAATATGGTGTCTACAAAGGATAGCAGTAGACTATACTTGTTCAGTAGTCCACCGTTCCTCCCAGGTTGTCTGGCTTTATTTTTTAAAACACCCCACATTTCATCAAGAGCAGAGCTAGCACCGTATTTGCAGATGTGACCTAGCAAAGAGAGTGACAAGCAAAGGTCGTGAAGGAAGAAACAGTGGAAACTGGATGGTAGAAGCTCCAACACTAGCATGGCTACTTATAGCCTAGAACAGCAGTTCCCAAGCTGTGGGTCAGAACCCCTCTGGGGGTCGAGCAGCCCTTTCACAGGGGTCACCTAAGACCATCAGAAAACATAGATACTATATAATTCCTAACAGTAGCCAAAGTGCAGCTATAAAGTAGCAACAAAAATAATTTTATAGTTGGGGGTCAGTCACCACAGCATGAGGAACTGCAAGGTGCAGAGTCAGTAGTGCCCTTGGACTGATGGTGCACTGCCTAGATGAGTGAACAGAACTCTCCTAGGCTCCACACCTTAGCACAAGGACCCAGCATCTGATAGAAGGTCTATAAAGGACCTTAACAGAGGTCACAGATAGGCGACAGTCACAACATACTATGTTTTATAAAGCAGATGCTCAAAATTTCACAAGGATATCACACTGAACCTTCTACAGAGTCTCAGTCACACAAGAATATGATGGCATTCCTGTTAGAGTTGCCTGATTTTGTATTTTATTTACACTTTGTTCCTATCTGAAAATTTAGCAGGTAATAATAAATAAATAGATAAATAGATAGATAGATAAATGCAAATACTCATTGAGTTAAGTAACTATCTTAAATGGTTTTGAAAACCTTCTCTTCTTAAAAAACACAATCCTATTTCATCAAATGAAGTAGGCCTAGTATAAGAATTTAGAAAATATATATATTTTAGAAATTTAATATATATTTTTAGGGGGCTGGAGAGATGGCTCAGCGGTTAAGAGCAATGTCTGCTCTTCCAGAGGACCCGGGTTCGATTCCAAGCACCCACATGGCAGCTAACAACTGTCTGTAGTTCCAGTTCCAGGCAAACACCAAGGCAAATAAATAAAGTTTTAAAAAAAAAGAAATTTAATATATATTTTTAGAAATTTAATATATATAATAAGCATATTATATATATTAAAGATAAAGCAGGCTTGGTTCCTAAAGCCAGTGCTATCAGGAGCATATCATAAAGAGCTCAACCCAGCAGAACACTGGCTACCTTATCTGGGATTCATTTCCTAAAATATAGATTTCTCTGAAGGGATGACAGAGTATTTGGGCAACAAGCAGGAAAAAGCTAATTATTTTTCCACTACAACCAGATAAATCACTGAAATGGACAGCTGCAAAAAATATAAGATCCTCAGTAACAATGCCCAGAACCTCCCATGTCTAAACCAAGACTTAATGTTCCTCCTACCTCTTCAATATTTCTTGCATTATGACTAAATGGGCTGACATTCTATAATGTACTTAAGAATATCATCCATAAGATAATTTATATAAACATATATAAACAAAGGCTTTGTTTAATCTTCCTCTCACATGCGGCCTACTACAAAAGCATCTCAATTTATGTCCTACATACAGTGCATCTCTCCTAATCCGTCCTTGCCCATCCCACACAAGAGAAATTTGATTGAACTGACTCAACCATTGTCATCAATGGTTCCCCATTGAGTTTAAGACCAAAATCCCTAAGAAGGTTCTCAAGGTCCTATCTGGTCTAGGACTACCTACCTTCTTGGCCTCAGTCCCTTTGGTCTCCCCACCACCAAATACTCTAGCAAAGCCAGCCACAATCTCTCCAGCCCCCTGCACATGATATTGCTTTTGTCCATCTATGCTTCTCCTGAACTGTGATCTATTTCTTCCTTCAAAATTTCCTCAAGTTGCACTGGACCAGAGACATCCATCCCTAATTAAAATATGAATGATTAAAGAAAGTATGTGAGTGTGTGGGATTGGAGGACAGGCAAGGGTCTTAATGTTCTTTAGGTTATCTGAACCTTAAAGAAAGAAAAAGACCATCAGAAATCTGTCAGCTGATGAATGGATCTTCACAATGTGGTATAGTCACTATTCACACAATGAAATTTATTCAGTCATAAAAAGCAATGAAGTACTAATACATACTGTAACACTATATGTGTGTGTGTGTGTGTGTGTGTGAGTGTGTGTGTGCGCGCGCGCCAATACAGGCTGGGATACTATATGTATAATATGTTATTATACAAAGTGTCCAGAGTAGCAACACTATAGAAAGTAGATTAGTAAGCACAGAGTTTCTTTTGGAGGGATAATGAAAAGATTCTGCCATTAGATAGGAGTGACACTTGCACAGCCTTAGTAATGCACTGAGCAACAGCAAACTGAGAAGACCACGAGAAGTTTTATACTATGTGAATGATACCACAACAGAGCTACTTTTAGAATCAGGATAGTATTCCTCACCAGGCTACCATGATTGAATGGGAGCTTATGAATATATGTGTGTATAACATGAGTGCACGGATGTGCATTCACGAGCACGCTCACAAACACAACCACCATACGTGGTACCAGGCACCAGAGTCCTGTAATAAATGTGAAGTTTTACTTCAATCAAAGACTATTATGATTTTAATAAATTTAGATAAAAAAAAGTATGATGGGGATGGGGGAGACTCTATCTGTAACCCAGGAAAAACATTTCTAAGTACTAAAAGACATTTAAAATTTACTCCATTGTGCCAATCCAAGCAATCTATGCTAATTTAGTTCCGTAACAAACCACATCTAATTCATATTCTAATTTACAAGATGGTTAAACTGGGTCAATTTATCTCTTCTACTCTCTGTGATAAAAACAGAATCCTTTGAAATACTAGCTGCCATGTAAAATTATGTAAGCAGAGGTAATTCTAAAAATATGTTCACAAGAGGTACTTACTGTCCATACATCCGGTACGCACACCACAGATAATAATGGAACAGGCGGCCGGTGGCTTGGCCTTATCAATTGGGGGGGGGAACTCCACCAATCTTTTCAAGGACAACATTCTCATTGTGCAGCTGGTTTCACAGAACGTTCCTGGCTCCTGTTTTTTGTTTTTTTTTTTTTTTTTTAGGAGTAATGCCTCAAAGTGTTGGCACAGAGACAAAATCCTGAATTTAGGCCACAGGAATGTCACTTCATTGTTACTGAAAGACAAAGGCTCGGCTCCCATCAAACTTCAGCAGGGCTGCATGGACATTCTGCCAGCTAGGCAGTCCCAGATAAGGGCCTCCTCAATTGGAACCCAAAGTAGCATCTGCCCAACAGGAACCATACAAGCCCATCATGTAAATAAGGACTATTACTATCAGTGATGGGCACTCTGGTTAAGGTTCAGTGAGCCAGGAAACGTGTGGTTTTTCTTGTTTTGGTCTTTATTCTTGAGGGGGATGAGGACAATAATCAAAATGTAAAGCTAATAAAATTTCTTTTCCACTTCCATTAAAAAAAAAAAAAAAGCTATCTAACAAATCAACTTGTTCTCTACTCTTCCCAAGAAATTCGCTAAATGGAACGAAGTAAATTATTATTTTTAATTACTATGATGATTTTTTACAACTTTGCTCCCTTGAGGGGCAATGTTAACATACAGTATTTCTTTAACTTTTAAATGTTTCTGTTTATTCTTTTTTACATAATTTTACTTTTGAGAATGTCCTACATGAGCACTGCATCTACCTCCACCCACCTCAGCTCCATGTTCCCAATCCCCAATTCAGTACCTTTTCAATTATTATTATTATTATTATATATGTATATATGCATGCATGCACGTATATACATATAGCTTACTGGGCCCGTTAGCTCTGCTCCAGAGCACATAATTTAATAATCAGATAACGAGAGACAGGCCATATATTTAGCCTTCTATCTTCTGTGCTATTTGTTAAATCTTTGAAACAAAGGTGACTGTATCTTTACCTGCTCTGTTAGGTGCCTAGACATTTCCTAGAGCTCAACTGAGCAATAAGAACACAAAGAAGAACAAGAAGATGACCAATATGCATCCTGAGAAGGGCACAATCAGGTAACGGGGTTTGGGGGAGGCGGGGTGTAGGGGGGTGACGACAATGACCAAAAATGCTTCCAGGGAAGCACAGAACAGATGCAGCGGTGACTGACTGGCTGCAGGGATGGGGGATGAAGATGTGGCATTCTGTGCAGAGCAGATAGGATGAGGTGCACTGTGGAGTGGGCAGGGGGTGGGTAGGCAGGGTAAAGGAGCAGAACCACAAAGGTGCTCATGCTTCCAGAGTGGAGTAAAAAAACGGCAAGAGAGGGGGCAGATGGAATGAACAGAGGCTAAGTGAGGAAAGACTGTGTTCTACTGGGAACAGAAAGACGGTACGGAAGGGAAGGGAGTTGGAAAAGAGTCTCTAGCAGCAAACAGAAGCTACACACAGGATGCGAAAGGATATGATGGCGATAATCCAGACAACCATGCCTATCCCCCAGGGAGGGAGGGTGTGTGTGTGTGTGTGTGTGTGTGTGTGTGTGTGTGTGGTCTCTGGCTCACCAAGTCCTGCATGCCAACACTGTCTGCAAGCCTAGGGAATATTCTAGCACTCCAAGCCAAGCACTGAAAAGCCTCCTCCTCCATGTCTGCTCCTCCCTCCCTGTGTTAATGCCGCTAGCCCCATCTCTGTTCTCCCAGATCATTTCATTGGCTACCATCAGCTGATAGTCACCTCTCAACTAACCCTCACTGTAACTTTCGTATTATGCTTTCTCTCCCTGAAGAAGCTCACACACAGCAAAGATCCACCAACTTCTCTCTCTATCCCACAGCATCCACTCAATCTATGCTGGCTGATTCAAAAGTGTTGGTGTAATGAAAATGTCCCTAGAAAGGGACAGCTGGCTGCTGTCCTCTTGCTGGTCTTGACACCCCCAGCACTTCTCCGCTGCTATACACTGATGCTGGAAAAATCAAAAACATCCGCCAATTTCCCAGGCCTAAGATGGACATGGTTAGGGCCTTATTAAACACCGACACCAGTGATTTACTGTCAATATTAACATATTGCTTTGTAACTCTGAAAACATCTTCAATATGCACTATGAATGCCCAAGGGCAATGGGTTACCCCTATACTGAATCTCTCTCCTACTGGCAGAGCTAATATTGAAGGCTTTGCAAGCATCTGCTTTGGGTTCACTCTCAGACTCAGGGAACATGACTAAACTAGATTTGGCTGTGGCTGGCTGCAGGGTCCAGCCAATGACATGTAGAAATATTTAAATGATCATAAATAAGTACACTAAGTTTTTCTATAACAAGCTGCTATGACATAATAGACTGATTTTCCATATGAATATATTAATTATCCCTTCATTCTCCTGTTACTATAGATAAGTATGTGGTGAGGACGGGATGAGGGGAATATAGAAATATTACTAACTCAGATCTAACTTATCTCTGCAAAAGGACATTCTACATGACTTACTTTTAAACTACTAAAAATATTCAACTTAATTAACCATTCAGGAGTCTCCCAACTTTCCTAAAACTAACAGTTTTTTGCCTGGCAAGGCAGTATCACATGTGAAAAAAGCTACTTAGAGATTAGAAATCAACGAAGTGCAGACTCAGAGGCGGTACAGTTGGGACTCACAGACCCCTTCAAATGTCTTCAGTGAGTTTTCCGTCATTTGGACTAAATAAGTGTTCTCGTAAAGAGCTGGACAGGAAAAGCTTCAGATTTAACCTCTCATGCTTGGTTCATTGGGCTGCTTGGGCACCAGCGGCATAGTTGCCAGATCAACCAGATTCTATACCCCAAGTTCTTTGCTACCTATATGACCTTGGGAGAGTCACGATTCTTCTATGCTTCAAGTTTCTTTGCATAAAACAATCCTGATAACAGAACTGGAGCTCATGTGATTCATTAGTTTGATCTCCTAAGTTGACGGTGATGATTATTTTGGCAGCAAAATAAAGAGTTGGGGTGATAAATCATCATAAGTGCTCTGAGATTTTTCAGAGCAAAAGTAATCACTGAAAACATACTAAATGAAACCAGTATTTCTGCCAAATCCTTATTTGAGGGAAGGACTCAGGGAGAGGATCATAGCTCAATGGCACTTGCTTCCTGACTTAAGTGAATTGGAAATCTATCATCCTGAATGTTCTTTCTCATAAAATCAGCTACATATGACTATCATCCTTTGCAACTTCAGTTATAGCAGGCGAAAGTTACTGCCATTCTATGAAACTGCCTGCTGCCTGAAGACGGCTGCTGCTGCTGCTGCTGCTGCACGCACACTCTGTACTAACAGCTTCGTGGACCAGTACTGGAATCCACAACCCTGCAGGCACCCCCGCTGACTTGTCATCATCCCCCATTTTTGATGGATCCTGAGAAACTTTGTAGGAATAACACAACTAACAACAAACCCAAGGCTGACAAATGTCAGTCAAAGAAAACAGAAGTCACCGAATTACAACTGCATCTGACTGATGGCCATTGGAGAGCACACCCTCCAGGGTACTGTTAGGCTCTGATCCCATCTTGGATGGGTCTGGAGGGAAGGCATGCAGGGAATGACAAGAATATTCACAGCTCAGCATTCCCCCCAGGCAGGCACCTATACTCACAGCTGCTGCTCCAGGACTTTAACAAAGACTTTATGCTAATTTCAAAGAACACAGAATCCTGGAGACTCAACATTGTGTCTTGGCTGGCTGCAGGAGCACCAGCCCAGCGGCGGTGATGGTGGCGGTGGCAGGGGCAGCAGCAGAGGTGGCCGCAGCGGCAGCAACAATTCTGTGGCTCTGGCTCCCAGCCGCTGTCCTTTTGCCTCTCCCAGGCGGCAGAGTTCTGGCCCACAGTGCCTTGGCTTCATTACCATGCAGTCTCTCGGTGACGCACAACTATAGTGGAAGCACTCGCTGCTCAATGCAGATGAGGTACCCAGCTGAATTAAAGCTTACAAGTTTATTACAAGTACCCTGAAGGACACCCTCACCTTTCTTTGTGCAGACCTGCATGTGGCCAACAAGACCTGCCCTGTTTGCATTCAGATTGCCAGTTTGAGAAGCTTTCAGCTCATCAGGGCTGCTAGGAGACAGACACAGGCTGCTGCTCTCTGCCCTTCCATGCCAACTTTCCTCACAGGCAAAGGGCCTTAGAAACAGTTTTTTTTGTTTGTTTGTTTGTTTTTAAATGAATTAGAATCTAGCATAAGATCTTTAAATGTCTTCCTTTAATAGGTGGTGCCCTCCTTGAAGTGGGGAGGGGGATAAATAGCAGTTTCCTAGGAAACTTGAGCAGTGTATTCTCTCAACCCTGATCCACACCTGGCCGTAGTTTGGTCAGTATGCTGATTGACAAGACAGAGTCCATGGGCCCACTTACCCCACTGGAGATAATGCTGCCTAATGGAATGAAAGATGATGTCATGAACACTGGCTGAACCTCCACTGGCCTCTGAAACTGCTCAGCTCAGGAAAAAGTTGTTTTCTGGTGCATACAACTTATTCTAAAGAGATAACTGTCAGGGAAAAGGGCTGTTTTAAAAGTGTTTTCTATTCTTAATAAAACATCCAATTCCCATGAAAGCCTGGCAGTCAAAATGTCAGTGAACAGCCAAGCTACCCTCTGGTCAGATAGACGCATCTGGACAGCTCCATCCTGTGGAAAGGGTTTGAGATGAAAATACACTGTCAAAAGCAAAACTGCCCTTTAAAATGACAGAGACGCTGCACAACCAAAACAAGTAACATTTCATGCCAATATCAAAAGAAATTAATGCTTTTACCCAAATTGGTTTACTGCATTTTTGGAAGTCAATAGGCATGTGTTCAGGTGTCCCCTCTCTTATGTAGAAATAGATTTGAGGTGAGCCATCAGCATTATTGTATTTACAGAGAATAAGTGCAATTATCAATGTCCTAACTGAATGAATTCATTCATGGTCAAATTGCTAGGCACTGTATTAGAAGCTAGAATACCATCTTTCCATGCATGGACACCACCCACTAAGTACAAGAGGATAATCACATTCATTAGGACATAGTCAGTGGTGGTAGTACAGAAGACAGATGTCTGAAGCTGTGGGAGTTTTTGGTTTTGTTTCTTTTTGCTATTAGACTAGTTTAAGAAATCTGATACAAGTGTGGACCATTCCAATTCCTAAAACAACCTAACAAGAAAATTCAAATTTAGGGTGCAAAGGCGGACCAACATGGGACTCAACTCAGGACACAGGGCTGAACCACAATGAAAGTTAACCTCACACCAGGACACAGAGCTAACCAACATGGAACCCCAACTGCATGCAGCAGGCCAACATGGAAGCCTAATTCCATGCTGAGATGCCAACCATGAACTCCAATTCTACATTACTGCCATTTGCTTACATCCTTTTTTAAAAAAATATTTTATTTCTTTTTTATGTGAATTGGTGTTTTGCCTGCATGTATAACTGTGTAAGGGTGTTAGATCTTGGAATTACAGACAGTTGTGAGCTGCCATGTGGATGCTGGGAACTGAACTCAGGTCCTCCGGAAGAACAGACAGTGCTCTTAACCGCTGAGCCATCTCTCCAGACCCATTTGCTTCCATCTTTATAAAAAGCATTTAAAGGTCAGCTAAGAGCAGTGTTTCTCCCATTCAAAGAAGAACCAAGGCATCCAGATGTTAATGAACAAACAACATCCCATAGCCGCAAAGCCCAACTTCCTACAACATACCATTCTTGTACAGTAACAATGAAAAACACTCTCAAAGGTCTACATATTTTATAAAAATCAGTTTACAATTTGTTTTTAATTAGAGTATTCCCCAAAGTAACTTTGCTACAAAACCTTCTCTTCATCAGACTGCTAGTAGATTCTGTGGGGGTAAGGAAACCTGAACACAAACAATGACACCATTAAATACCAAGGCTCAGAACTAAAACACAGCTGACAAGTTGGTACATAACATCTAGATACTCTACTCTGCCATGTTCTTGCTGACCCTGTTGAACTGGGCTCACCCAAGATTTAAAAGCAACTTGATACTGTTTGACTAAAACAGCTCATAAAAGTGAATGAGATTCAGTCCTAGTAAACCTTCAGAACTATACAACTGTAATACAGACAGTCTGTTTGGTGACTTTGAGGAGAAAAGGGTAAATAATAGGTAATTTTCTCATGCCTTTAAAAATTAGGGTTTTTTTCTTTTACTTTTAAACTCTGTCTAGATATAAAAGAATAATCCAGAGTCTAAAGTTTCTATTTTACCTATTCAGTACATGTGCATGGGTGTGTGTGTGTGTGTGTACAAACACATTCCATTTATATCAGATACTATTGATACAGTGCAGGTGAAATGGCATTTTCCATTTATATTTAGAGTAAGTTTGGTTCTAACTTATTCTAACCAAACTTATTCTAAAGTATAAAGAACACAATAAAAAGTGTTATTCTTTCAAGTTCCGACCACAAATACCATAGAATGCTTACTTAATAGAGTATTTCCTTTCTACATCCTCTGATGCTTTTATTATACAAACCACCAAACTATTAGCCAGAAAAAAAATCCACATACACACCCAGCAACTCTTTTAGAAGGCCACTGTGCTCCAATTTCTTTCTCAATCCCTCAGTGACTAATCCTCTTTTTAAATTACACAAATAATGATACTGCCATTATTCTACAAGTGAGCACTCTCTTGTTAAACTGCTAATTAATTTACATCAACCAAGACATAACCTAAAGCCTATTGTAAGGTTTTCAGATTACCAGAGGTGCCAGTTTTCCATTTTATACTTTATAAAGTCAGAATCCACACACACACACACACACACACACACACACACACACACACACACACACACACACGAATAGACAGCTACAAAATATTGTTTCCAGAAGGTGTAGCCTTGACAAAGCAGAGGAGAATAATTCAGGTCATTTACTTAGTTATATTCCTCCTCCTCACACTTTAGACTACAGTTTTTGTGGCTTTGGAAGCAACGTTTTAGAATGGAAGAGATTCGTAGTTTTAATACAGACTATTCCCATTTGTCTTAAGACCCTAGTGCTGGTCAAAGGACATGAAGAAATCCAGTTGGCATTCATCTGTGAGCTTGCTCCTGGCTGACTAGATTTCATAATACTGGGAAGTCTAGCTTTGAGAAAAAGGTCATCAACAGTCAGACCCAGCTTGAATGCTGTGAACTGTAACAATGACTGGTATGACAAGATATGCCCATAGGTTCAATAGTGGCACAAATGTTACAGGGGTAACCAAGTGCTTTCTCATTGAATTTAAAGGTCTGTTCTACATAAGAACACATAAGGCTGGTACTGCAAATCTGTTCAAGAACCCAGAATTGAGAAGCTTATAGGCCTCAGGGGGAAAATCTCTGCTAAACAGACATACTAGCAAACTCTAAATTCATATCTCTATACATCTCAGACAAGTATAGTGGAGTTCCCAGCCACAAACTGGACATCTATATCACACCCTTCCCCCAAGGCTCAGAGACCATTGTTGAAAAACGGGGTGTTGGGCTGGAGAGATGGCTCAGAGGCTAAGAACACTGGCTGTTCTTCCAGAGGTCCTGAGTTCAATTCCCAGCAACCACATGGTGGCTCACAACCATCTATAATGTCATCTGGTGCCCTCTTCTGTATACTGTATACATAATAAATAAATAAAAAAAGAAAGAAAAATGGGGTGTTGTGGGATAATGCTCATGTACAGTGTAAAGGTTTCTCACTTAGATTGGTTTAACAAAATGCTGACTGGCCAATAGCCAGGCAGGAAGTAAAGGTGGGGTGACCAGATTGGGATAATTCTAGGAAAAGAAAGAGTCAGGAGTTGGCAGCCAGATGCAGAGGAAGCAAGATGAGAATGTTGCACGGAGAAAAGGTGACTAAATATAGATTGAAATTATGGGTTAATTTAAGTGTAAGAGCTAGTTAGTAATAAGCTTGAGCTACTGGCCAAGAATTTATAAGTAATGTTAAGCCCCAGAATCAATGATCTGGGAAGCAGCTGCAGAGTATTTGGGGTATAAAGATTATACGGGCTGGATGTCCGGGAGGATCAGAACAAACAGTATCATCTGGTCATGATGGAAGTACTAAACTCATGAACAGACAGCAGCTCTGGTTCCCCACAAAGAACCTCTCCAGAGAAAGAAGATTCACATTCAGCACTAAGTAGGGAGGAGCTCACAAGCCCCCACACCCGACAGTTGATGACTTCTGGGAAAGAGTCAGTTTTCTTTAAGGGTGTGGTGCCTGGTAGACTGACCACACTCCAGTAGGTGGGCCCACACCAGTGAGTGTATGGGCAGCACAAAAAGAATTCAGTGGGTGGTCAATAAAACAAACAGAAATGGAACACAACGTTGGCAGGTGGAGGGAGGAAAATGCGGGAGACATGGAGAAGGAGGGTGAAGCAACCAAAACATTCTATGAGATTCTCAAAGAATTCTTTAAACATAACAAGTTTAAAAGAAGAGATTCACATTTGTAAAGCCATGTCCTTTTGCTGACATCTTCCCACCATGAGCGAGACACTGCAGTAAACACAGGGCACAGATGATGACCACAGTAGTTCTCCTGCCCTTCAGGTGTTGGAAGGTACATTTCCCCTTCCTTTTCATTATTCCCACTAAATCGGTGCCCTTCCTAAAGACTCTGCTTTATAGCTTTCAGTAGAAGGTAGATTCCATACAACAAGACACCAGCAAAACCCTCGGCGAGGTATATAGAACTCTGCTGTCTAGAAGAGAGGGATCTGAACAAGATGTTCCCTGATGCTGAGTGAAGTCTGAGCTAATTTAAAATCACACTCTCCACTGGAATACCGTGTTCTGAGAGAATTCCTCAAGTACTAACTCATCTTACGAAAGGGACACAAATCCATAGACCAGTCCTCATAGTAAGAGCTTCATCAACACAGCAAAAATTCTCAACACTGGGGTCCAAAATTAGCACACATGGAAAAGACTGAAAATGACGTGAGCTTTTCTCCCCAAAATGTCAACCTAGAGACTTCTACATCTCCCACGGATTCCAGCCTCTCTTCCTCATCAAGATCTTCATCCTTGCTGGAGCTTAGACAAGAGGTTGAAAGGCTGCAGACTAAGGATGTTCTCGGTTCTGTTACATAATCACCAGAGATGACATGCGACAGAGAGGGGGAAAAAGAAAACACTGCAAAAAACCAGCCTCCTGTTTTGCTTTGAGACCTCATTAAAAACATAATGTTAATGGTATCAGTCCGTATCATCTGCTGGCACAGAATTCTTGATATGCTCGCTCCTGACCTCTTATCTCGTTTGTCCCTTTTTGCTATTTCCCAACTTTCCCACAATGAATGTTTTGATGTCTTGAAGCATCACTACTAACCAGAAGCAAGAGCTCCTGGGATAAATGTTTAGGATTCAGAGCTGGAGCAGGAAATGCACAAGAAAAACCTGGAGTGTCCTGCAGTGTCAGGAAAAACAGGAAGAGCTAAAAACAAACAAAATGGAGGTGAGGAAGGAGGGGTCAGCTAAGGAACTGTCCAGAGCCAAAGCCCCAAACAGAGTTTTGGAATATAACCCAAAGCATAAAACAATTAATTGTGTATGAATCAATATTAAGGCTGGCTGGTCCCACCCAAACTCATGTTAAAATTTAATCTCTGTTGTAAAATACTAAGAGAGTAGGAACTTATTGAACTATGGTATTTGGAGGCAGGATCTTTGGGAGGTAAGCTTAAAGTAGGTGGTATAGGTGGCTTCCTAAGGCTACAAGGATGCAGTGTCTCAAGAGGTAGAGCTCAAATGAAGATTCTGAACTTGGGATGCCCTACACACCCTGGAAGTCTACAGGGTACTTCTACTGGCAAGGAGGATCACACCACATGTGACCTCTGGTCTTGGACTTCCATGCCTTCAGAGTCAGAACAAATAAACCTTCATTTCTGTTTAATTATAGCAACCCAAAATGACTAAGACACTGATATATATAAACTGCCGGACAAACAATTAGAAAGAGGAAGAGAATCTACCAGTGTACAAAAAAGGAGGCCTGATTGGCCCCCTTGGGGCATATGCCTGACAGGCCTGGACTCTGAATAGCATGTGAGAGCTTCGGTTTTCAGAGTGCCCACTAGTCCTCAACTACTGTTCCTAAATCATATATATAATACGGCTCCCATAAAACAGCTGCTTTTGTTCTAGGCCTCTACAGTTTGGGTATATGCCAAGCCTAGGACGTCTCCATAAGCCAGACTAGATAAACCCTGGGCAGTAAATGTCTAATGAGCCTGGACCAGTATCTACCACTACTCGGTGAACTGATGCTGGCCCAGGCTCACTAGAAATTTACTGGGAGACAGAAAATGAAAAAGATGACTTTACTAAGGAGAAATCTAAAAGATATTCCCTCAAGCAGGATGATCAAGAGGTTGGTCGTCTGGTTGATTAGATGGGTGGGTGGGTGGTTTTTTGAAAAAGGGTCTCTATATGCATCTCTAGTTGCCCTGGAACTCACTCTGTAAACCAGGGTAGCCTCAAACTCAGAGATTCAAGCTGCCTCTGCCTCCCAAGTACTGGATTTAAAGGTGTAAACTACTAAACTCAGCCTATGACCAAGGTTTTTATTAGTGATAACTAATGGTAATAACGGTCTTAGAACTAACTCTTTATAAAACAGAATGAGAAAGGCACTTCACCCATATCCTTTCTTCCTGGAACCAAATGCACAGCTTAATCATGGTGTGTGTGGGGGGAAATCTAAAGTAAAAGATGACCTATAAAACATCCAACTACTATTATCAGTACCATTATAACCAAGAAAATATAGGCAACCAAATACTCAGACCTATAGAATAACAATAGATGATTCTGAGTCCGGGTGTGGTGGGTGGTGGTACAAAACAGAACAAATAACCATATATTGTGACATAAGTTTTATGAATGTGGTCTCTTTCCCTGGCTCATTCTTCAAAAGTCTTGTAGACACCCTCCTTGGGGTGATGTGCAATGATACCTAAGGTGAGTGACAGAGCCGCTATACCACAGCATGAGGCTCTCACATGTGGGCTCTCCAAACACTCAGACAGGGGTAGCACAGTGGTCCATCTGAAAACAAACTGGCTATCTAACGACTAACTATATACTTCTTCAACATATACAGATACACAGGATGAACATGTTGGCAAAGCCATGACATGTGTGCCAAACAGGAAGAAGCAGAACAGACCACAGTTTCACAATGCTTCTCAGAATGGCATGTGACCTTATAAATTGTTTATTTTTATAGTTTTCCAGTTAATTATTTTCAAGACCACAGAAACTATAGAGAGTGAAACCATGAATAAAGGAGAATGAGAAGAAGTGAGCCTAAAATAATAAATCCCCAGGGCTGGATCTACAGAACATTACAGACCCGCGGGGGGGGGGGGGGGGGGGGGGGGGGGGGGGGGGGGGGGGGGGGGGGGGGGGGGGGTGGATCAGTAAACTTGGACAATGGATGCATAATCTCTCCAAAGAGAAGCACAGACAACAAAACAGAGCTAATGGTGACAACAGGATGAACAAAGCCTCCGCAACTGACGGAGACCACGAGTGGCTATGACTAAGTAAACCCCACATCTCTGCGGGACAGCAGAGAATATCACCAGAAGACACAAAGACCAAGATGTCTTCTAAAACAGATTCAAAGTTCTCAAGCAAAAAAACGGTCACTTGTGCATGCCAAGATCCAGAAGAACCTGATGAAGCCAATGGGAAAGAATGGGTTTTTTTTTAAGTAATAGAAAATGATTAACTGCATATAGGGGAAACAGATTAAAATGAACATAGGTGTCTTATCTAAGAATGTACGGCCTAAGATGAAAAACTCAATAAACATCAACCGGGGGCGGGTGGGGGAGGGGGAAACTGCTGCTCTAGAACTCTATTTTCAAAGGAAATATCTTTGTGGGGTCATATTTTTTTCAGAACAGCCCAAATGTAAAACAATTTATCACTGACAAAATCTGTACTACAAAAGGGAGGGGTATCAAAGAGTTCTTCAGGTAGAAAAACAATCAGGAAGTTAAAATCTTGCATCCATACAGTCAAGTGAAGGGCACCAGATGCGGTGAGCAGGAGCATGAAGAGAGATGTTTCTCATTTTAAATTTTTTTTTTTTTCAAAGTTATCTGACAGGCTAAACATGCAGCTCAGTGGAAGTGTGTTTGCCAGGCCTGCAGGAAACTCTGGGTTCAGTCCCCAGCACCCACCATTGATTAATTAAAGTGAAACAATTCCCTAAAGCAAAAGTGACTTACAATGTATCACTGGGTAGAAATAAAACATTTTACTCCAGGGCTGGAGAAATGGCTCAGTGGGTATTGCCACTGCACCAGAGGACCTGAGTTCGGTTCCAGCATCCATGTCAGGTGGTTCACAACCATCTGTAACTCCAACTCCAGAGGATCTAACATTTCTGGCCTCCCTGGGCACCTGCATGTGCACATACCTACCTATATATAGACACACATATAACAGCACATACTTTTTCTAATTCTTAAATAAATCTAAATTTTTTTTTACTCTATCAGCACAACAGCACAAAGGAAGCATAGACGAAACATAAATGTAAAATTTGAGTTCTTTCATTATGTGTAAAACATGATTCTTGTCATTGAAAAGTTAAATGTGTGATAGACTTGAGATTTGTTTTGTAAATTCCAGTGTGACTTCTTGAAGGGGGGGGATAAGCTAGTAGTTGAATACGTTTGAGTATTAGAGGACATGAAATCCAAGAAATAGCAATGAAAGGGCATGCTAATAAACTAAACAGATTTGGTTTCACATTATTTTTAATTTTTACATGCAGTACATTTGATCATGTTTCTCTCCCCTCCAATTCCTCCCAGATCACCCCCACTTCCCTACCTACCCAACTTTATGCTCTTTTTCTCTCTAAAAATCAAACAACAAAAATCCCCACAAAAACTGGAAGTCAAAACAAACAAGTAAAAGACTAATAAGGTAAAAAAAATGCCCAAACAAAGAAAAATGAAACGAAAGGTCTACAGAGATAGCATTGAGTTCACTGTGTGTTCACTGCCTACTTCCGGACATGGGTCCTGCCCTGCAAAGTGGTTAATTATACCAAGTGAATCCCCACTGCGGAAACTAATTTTACCTTTGCCAGAGAGTATCAGTTGCAGATCACTTACAAGACAGACTTCAGCCTAACTGTGTCAATAGTTCCATTAAATATAAGTGGTCTAAACATTGCAAAGGATGACTTTAGTGTCAGACAGATCCTTATGCCCCGGACAAAGACAGACTTCATTTGTGAACACAAAGTGGATGTACTTACATACAAACACGCCCTATGAAATTATAGATTGTGGTTAAGTATGAGGCAATAATGGGCTACTGACCAAAGAACCAGAGGCCCCACTAAGACAGGGAGAAGAGAGAAAAACTGTCAGATCTAAAATCTGTCAGTGAAACATCCTGACCTCAAGAAGGAATCTTTGTGTTTATCATCAAAACCCAAAATAAAACAATCACAGATAGTGTGACTGCCAGAGTTAGAGCAGCTTTGACTGCTAACCCCTGGACTTTTCCACTTGCCTAAGGAGATTCTCAAAGAAAACCTAAAATATGCACAGAATCTAAAAACCACTCAAATAATGAAATATTGGAGAGAGGACATGAGAGGAACCAGGTCAAAAGTCCACTTTGGGGTTATTTGGAGAGAGATTGGAAAAGAAATTAATTTAAATTGCTGAGCTTAGGGACAATGCCCTTTTTCTTTTTCTTCTTCCTTTTTTTTTTTTTTTTCTAAGATACTGGTAAGGAAGAAGGGGGAAGCAATGAAGACAGCAATAAGGACAGAGTCTCCATTTCCCCCACTTGCTGTCCCCTGATGAGCTTGATGAGAGGAAGGCTGATGTGTTCAAAAATGATCCCCAGGCTTCCTAAGGGACGGAAGAACCGATAATGGCGGAAGCCGGGGCAGCCAGGGGTGGTCCCATTGAGAAGAGTACGCTACATAAGAACTGAGAGATGCCAGGCCAGGAGGCTAGAGGACAGAGGACAGTAGAGAGGACAGACAGACAGACAGGCAGCAGCCCCTCAAAGCGCCCAAGAGGTTCTCATTCATCATGGGTGGGGGAGACTAATGGTGTACCATAACCAACGGATTCAACTGCAATAATGAGAAAGAACACAAAGGAGGAGGGTGCAAATGTAGCACCAGGAAGGATAAAAATAACCCACGAGCCAAAGGGCACTCAATTGCTGCCCAGAATTTTCAATACAGGTTCCAGGTCATGTCCAAAATTAAGTGCTTTTGCTACTGTGATAGTAGTCTGGGGCATTGGAATACTTGCTTCCCCGGTTGGTGGCACTGTCTGAGTAGCCTCAGGAGGCTTGTTCTTGTTGGAGGAAGTCTGTCACTAATGGTGGGTTTGCTCTCTGCCTCCAGAGATGTGAGCCCTCAACTCTTAGCTTAGTCACCTGCTACCTGCCATCACTGCCATTACAGACCTTAACCCTCTGAACTGTAAGCCCAAATAAACTTTCTTGTATAGTTGCCTTGACCATCATGTCTTATCATGGCAGAAGAAAGTAACATAATTACAAAGAGAGGTCCAGTTTCTGACTATAGCTATATAATTTCTAATAAAAATAACTTTTAGAGTGCCACAGATTATACACAAGCATATTAATATTATTTACAAATAAGCAACCTAAAATGCATAAAGAAGCATTTTTAAAATGTGTTATGTAAGTAACATGTATGTTGTGGCGGGGTGGTAAAGATCATTGGTCAACATCAGTGGGTTCTTTGTTGCTTTCTGATTTATTTGTGGAACAGGGCTTGTCCCTGAGCCTGGAATTCACAGATTGGCTAGACTCCCTGGTGAGGAAACCCTGGGGGATCTCCCTGCCTCTCCTCTCCATTGCTTCCCTGTGATGAGGCCACAGACTCAGGACAACACTTTTGGCTTGTGTAGATCCAGGGATCCAAGCTTTGGTTCTCCTGCTTAGGGCTGGCCCAGCCTTCCCAGAGTGGGTGTGTATGGAGTGGCCATTACACTTCTCCTGGGTGCCATAAGGTACAATCAATGATGTGTTCCTGGCAGCAATTACACTTCTCCCAGGTGCTGTAAGGTACAATCGCTGGCATGTTCCTGGTATGGGCGTTTATAAATAGCTGAACTTGTTCCTAGCTTTTCCTTTCAGTTCTTTTTAAATCTTTCACACATTAAAAAAAAATATATAATAAAATAAAATGCTTCCTCTGCTCTGAAAGGAACAGTCCAGACCCTGTAATCATACTTTCTTTATTGTCCTTGCAAGCCATACCAATTTGCCATCCTTTGACAGGATGCTAAGATATTATTTCTCAATGGAACCAAAATCTGCTGCTTCTGTGTACCTTTCAAATGCATTCTTGAAGTCATAAAAACCCTCAGCAGAATCTTAACTACCTGAAACAATATTTTTTTAACACAGTGTTACTAAGAATCAAGATTTTTTTTAAAGATTTATATTTTTGGAAACTGTTACCCTATGTATATTTACATAACATAATATATATATGGATTGTCCCCAATATAAGAATTTCTAACACTATCATAACTTGTACTTGAGTGCTGCACAGCTGTTTGGAGCAAAGATGCAGACCTGCAACTTATCCTTCTGGGAATGGACAAGTGAACATCTGTGAACTGTGAATTAGCTGAACACAGACTTTGCGGCTCAAAGCAGGACTGTTTAGAGCATGAAGTTGGTGGGGTTTGCCTCTGTGCCAGAAAGATATGCGCAAAGTGACCTGGGCTGCCCCACACAGGAGGCCCTCCACGCACAATAAATAAAGGCCTCTAGACAAGGAAGTGACCGTAGCGGGAGCTAGAGCCTCCGACCCCAGGCCCCCTCGCCATGCCGTCCTAAAAGACCTTCAAGCAGCTCCACAGCTTCGAACAAAGAGTAGAAGATGTCCTGCTCATTCAGGAGCAGCATCCCACCAAGATCCCGTTTGATAATAGAGTGATACAAGGGTGAGAAGCAATTGCCCGTCCTGGACAAAACCAAGTTCCTTGCACCTGATCATGTGAATATGAGTGAGTTCATCAAGATAATTAGAAGACGCTTACAGCTTAATGGCAATCAAGCTTTCTTCCTCCTGGTGAACGGGCACAGCATGGTGAGTGTGTCCACGCCCATCTCTGAAGTGTACGAGAGTGAGAAGGATGAAGACGGCTTTCTGTACATGGTGTATGCCTCCCAGGAGACATTCGGAACAGCGCTGGCTGTGCAAGACTACAACAGTGCCTAATGTTTGTTAAGCCCTTATCAAGGAAAAAAGGGACGTTACTAGCGAACACTAGTCAGCTCACCACTCACAAATCAGAACGTAGGCGCCCACCTAGAGTGTTACGAACTGTTTGTCAGCCAGAAACTGAGCTCCATGAAAATGTAAGCACATTCAGCTTGGAAACTCATCTAAACTAGGCTCTCTTGTGTTCAAACTTTAGAAGTTTAAAAAAAAAATACTTTGAATCCTAAGTTGCCAATAAAACAAACCAAGTTAAAATGAATGAATGAATGAATGAATGAATGAATGGATAAAGGCTTCTGTCATAGTTCTCTCCTAGTTCTAAACCACCAGTATACACTCAGTCTTCAAACTCTTATACAAGAGAGGGAGATTAGGAAGACTGCAAGAAAACAGGGGGAAGAATCTAAACCAAGAAAGAAAGAGCTACCCGATGTCAAGACTAAAGAACCAGCCCTCTATGTAAACCTCAAGAGGTCACCACAGCTGCGTTTACTCCATAGGCTTCTTTGCCACCAAGCCTGGGGCATGATGCATCTCCTCCACAGTGACAGCGTGGAAGGAGCTCATCGATAGGCCCATTTTGGGGCTGGAAGCCTTAGTCCACCTTTTCAGATGGAAGACTCCAATGGCAGCCTTCATCTCTTCCATCTAGGTGTCCCCAACCTTGTACAACGTCCTTCATAAATGTAATCACGTGAACTTTGCGGCTCTTACGTTAATGAGCCTCTCGGCACCTTACATCATATCTTCTGAGACACCTCCCCACGCTGTATATTCTCAATCTTCATTAAGTATTCAACTGGTAAAGGAAAATTCAAGTAGATTAAATAAAACCTCACACTGGAGAAGTGGATTGATTATTCAGGATCAGGAAGAAAATATGGGCACTACTCCATACCACTATTTGGGCTAGCCCAAAACACACACACACACACACCAAAAAAAAAAAAAAAAAAAAAAAAAAAAAAAAAAAAAAAAAAAAAAAAAAAAAAAAAAAAAAAAAAAAAAAAAAAAAAAAGCACTGTATTTGAAAGAATCTGTCTTTAAAATTTTAATATTCGTTAAGCCCTATTTGAAATGTTCTAAAGTCAGAATTTACTTTTCATAGGAACCCACCAAGTGATTTGTTTTGGCTTTTATTTTATTGTAGTTTGAGGCACCACACTGTTATATCATCTGGGCTGGCCTGGAGTCTGTGAGCCTTCGGCCTGCACCTTCAGAATACTAGCCTTAAGTAAGCACACTGAAGCATGAGACTTACTTTAAGAGAACTAGGGAGACGGCTCAGTCCCTGACTGATTTTTGAGGGTCTGAGTTCAATCCCTACCACCTATAAATAAGATGAGTGCCTATGACAGACACAGTGCTAGAGTGACAGACAGGACAATCACTAGGGCTTCCTGGCCAACGAGAGACTCTGACCGAGAAAGAGTCTAACCCACATCAACCTCTGGCCTCCATATCCATGTGCATACATGTGCACAAACACCTGTGTGTAACACACTCATATAAAATGTGCTTACGGTAACATTGTTTCTTTTTTTAAAAGGGTTTTATTTTTATTTATGTGTGTGTGTGTGTGTGTGTGTGTGTGTGTGTGTGTGTGTATGAACACAGCCATGTGTGGCCATCAACAGAGACCAAAGGGGACACGAGATCACCTAGGCTGGAGTAACAGGCAGCGGTGAAGCATCCCATCTAAACTGCTGAGCTGCTCTCCAGCACAACATTATCTTTCTTATAACTCTGCTTTAAAATAGAATGGGAAAATCCAGAAGACTAAGAATAATGAGAATTTCTATATTCCCTACAAAGAACTTTTCAGGATTTTTAACAGGTTTCTTCAGCAAGGGAACTGAAAATATGCTAGTACTTCCCCTGCGCACAACGCAAGAGACGGTCTGAGCAACCCGGGTTTAAATTGCACGTTAAAACCAGAAAACCCATCAAAGCTCTGTGTGAAAGAACAGGAATAAATTAGAGTAGGCAAATATGTACAATCTACACCTGAAAGGTTTCTGGACTATTATTTAACAATTTACATCAATCAATGATAACGTGCTTGCTTTAATGGAAGCAGAACTTAGAAAAATAAACTTTCAAAGGCAAGCAGATAGATTCTGATTTTGAGGGCCACCTACCTACACCCAGTCTACCTACACCCTTTATAATGAGTCTTTTCTCCCCTTCTCTCCCCCTGTTTTCTTTTCTTTTCCTGAGAGAGGGTTTCATACAGCCCAGGCTGGCCTTCGGTTTGCCCTGAACTCTATTTCCAGTCTCCAACCTCCCAAGGGCTGGCATCACAGGTACATACCTCCACACCCAGCATGGATATTTTTACAGAGCACCAGGTTCGATCAATTTTATGACTGAAAAATAGTAGTGTGGATTCTGTTTTCATAAACGGCAGGACAGGGAAGGATGGCTGTTCGCATAGCTCCTTCCTAGTAGACAAAGGGCTCCATTGTGAAAGGGACATTGACTGGCGGGGTTGACAGAAGCAGAACTCCACACAGGCCACTGGGGACACACAGGGAATGTGGTGAGCTAACAGATGTTATCTCTAAAGAATAAAGCACCTGGCCTTCTGAAAACTGCCACTGGGTTTTTGTTTCTTAATTTTGAGACTTTATGATTATTTATCATATTCCCTGAAGTTGAATGTGAGGTGACTGATATCGAACTGGTATTTATTGGACACCTGCTACAGATAAAACACTCTTCCAAGGGTTACATAAAATACAAGGAAATATAATATAACCTCAAAGCTTCCGGCGTCTGTGGCGTCCATGGGGAGGTTAAGTCTGTTCCCTGACCTTAGCAATACTCTTTTCTCTATTATATTTTAACTGTTAGAAAACTTTGGTTCCCAGGGCAAACCTGTTGTGTTTCTGTAAACAAAAGTCACATTGGGACATGTCTTGCATAGTCACTCATGAATCATCCCTGGTGGCCCTGGCTCTATAGTGCTTAGGCTGGGTACTGATAACACAGGTGTGCAGCCTACAAGCCCTAAGATACTACCCTCTGGGCTTTTACAAAAAGTCTATTATTGTAGATCTGTACTTGGTCAATGTAAGGAGCTCACTCCCTCTTTTTCCTTCCTTCCTTTTTTTGTTTTTAAACTATGGAACTAACAGAAGGCTGGTTTTGCTCAGGAATCACTGCCCACTGAGCCAGGAGCTAGATGGCTAAAAAGGAAAAGTCAGTGGGCTAAATAAGGCACCAGGAACCTGCTTTGGTTAGCAAGTAACAGCCTGCTTTGGCACACACAAGACAGGAGTCAGGAAGAGCAGCCGCCAGTGTGTCAACCAGCTTCTGGCAGGTGTTTCTCAGGTATGTTACAGGACTGAGCTCTGGGGCTTCCACATAAAGCCAGGCCAACTCCATCCTCCAAAACCTAACATTTTTACTTTAGCTAGAGCAACTGAGGCCAGCAAACAGACAAGGGAGGTTAGGGGGACAACCTGGAGGACCACACCAGAGTCCTATGCCCCGCCCTCCCAGCAGAATTCTAGTCTGAGAAAGCCACCAGATCCTTCAACCCAAAGGCCACTCTTTGAACCTGGGTGGAGTCAGCCCTTGGAATGTGCCTGCTTCCTGAATTCTCTTTTTAGCACACTAGACTTCCATTCTAATATATTCTCTTAGTTACATTTTCAGCTTCAAATTTGGCTTTCCTCACCAGAACCTAGTTTTTGACCACATATTTACTATTTTCTTTAGTGTGCTTAGCACTGTGCTCTGTTCTGGTGATGTGTGTTTGTTCCTGTTTGTGGCCTGGTGCGACTGCATTCCCAGGACTGGCCTCAAATGTCTAACCCTAAGCAAATCTGTTGACTCAGTTTTCTGAAGTGTAGAAATTCAGGCAGGCACACCAGTGTATCTCACTAGCTCTTAAGATGTTTTTTATTGTCTTACTCACATTTTATGACTTTATAATCTATGTTATGTAGATTGTATTATTCAGAAATGCTTAACTAGTGATTATATATTTCTCTTATTCCATTTACATTTACCTTATATACTTATTTCCTTTTGCATCTCAGATAAATCATCCACCAGGGAGGCAGGCAACACCCTCTGGCTAATGAAATCTGGACTTGTCCCAGAGGCTTCTGGGTGGATTGGGGCTAAAACATTTGGAACAGATGACTAAGGAGACCTTGGAGGATGGTTAAAAACCTGGATGTGACAACAGAGCATGAACACAGTTTAACAGTGGAGATACAGTTGGTGAAGCAAGGTGGGAGCCAAGCCTGCCTTCTGTAAACATCACTCAAGTATTTACATAAACCAGGACAGCTATGACATCATTCAGTGGTCACTCTTATAGGAACTCCACATGTGTGGCCCATCACTGACCATAATGTCCTCACATGGCACATGACAATATTTTAACCAGCAGTATTACCATAACAGCCAATATACATCAACTCAATGTTAGCCACATTACTCAGATCAGTCATTGGAAATGGCAGGGAGAGGAAGTTGCGGAGGGTCCCTTAGCAGGGAAAACAAATGCATCTTTACTTCAAGTGTGCTACAAACCCTTTCTAAACTCCAAAGAAACAAAGGCTGTGTGTGTTTGCAGTTAAATACTTCCATTCTCTGCATATGCAACCATGCACAGCCTAGAAAGACAGTCTCAAATGAACCTTATTACAAAGTTATCAGCCTGTGAAACAGCCAAGAGAAACTGTTGCAGAGTATCTGTGTACACTGTAAAGATGTGTCTCTGCCTAAAGACACCTTCTGATTGGTTTAATAAAGAGCTGATTGGCTGATAGCTAGGCACGAGAGGATAGGTGGGATTTCCAGGGAGACAGAGGAAGAGTTGGAGAAATCTAGGCACATGGAATTCGCTAGCAGACCTGAAGCAGGTTGGACATGCTGTACTGAGAAAAGGTAAACCCTATATGGCAGAAGATAGAT
>PVIH01000622.1:224999-315798 GCA_004025045.1 Sigmodon hispidus
CACTCAGAAATATGAACCAGCTGGTGTGAGGGCGCACACCTTTAGACTAACTCAGTGCTTTACAAGGCAGGCAGATCTCTCTGAGTTCCAGGCCAGCCTGGTCTACAGAGTAAGTTCCAGGACAGTCAACGCTACATAGTAAGACACTGTCTCAGAAAAGGGAAAGTGGGCACAGGTATCGGATTCTTATACACTCCTTCAGTGGGTTCTCTTCTAGCCTTGGCTGGTAAGAAGGCACATGCTATACAAACTCCTAATCAGCGACTAGAGTCCTTGTGGAGTTAGTCAGAACTGATGACTTGGCTGGATGGGAAGCAGGGTCAGTGAGCACAACCCCAGGCATCTCCAGAGTGAGTTAACTGAAAGTTAACAAGAGGAGTTCCTGCCTGTGGGTAGCACCACCCTACAGCCTGAGAGCCCAGGGAGAATAAAAGATAAAGAGTGGAGAGCTCCATAGTGACAGGCATCCCCTCTCTCTGCTTCCTGGATACCATGATGGGAGCCTGCTGACCTCTGCCAGGGCGGACTGAAACCAGGAGCCTGTGGTGATATATATTCAATACAATTAGTCTGGAATATCAGAAGAGAACCAACCACAGAATCAAACCAGGAAGGGCAGGGAGTGGCCACCACACCTTTAACAAGAAATCTTTTCTTCTTTAAACTGCTTTTCTCAGGTGTTCTATCATAACAAAAATCTGACTAAGGGTAAGGAAGGAAGGCCAGGGAGGGAAGTATCATGTTTTTAAAGTGTTATTTATTTTACATGTATATGTGATGCATGAATTTATGTATGTATGCCATGGGGCCTAGTGCTCATAGAGACCAGAGGGGTGTCAGGTCCCCTGGAACTGAAGTTACTGGCAGTTGTGAGCTGCCACATGGGTGCTGAGGACTGAACAGCATCCTCATCCTGCAGAGGAGGAACAAGTGTTCTTAAGTGCTAAGCCAGCTCTCTAGTTTACACTATTATTTAAAAGGTTGGTATGGACTGGGAGAAGGGGGAGATGTGGTTCCCTGGGCAAAAAGCACTTCCCAAACTACTCTGATGATCTGCATTAGAATCCCAGGTCCCTTGGAATCCCAGATACTGTGGTGGAAGATGAGGACCCAAAGTTCATCTTCTGATCTTCACACGAAGACTGTTGTGCATGCATACGTTCACATGTGTGTGCACACACACATTAAAAAACAAAGCAAAACAAAAAAAAAACTTTGGTCTGGAGAGATGACTCAACAGGTAAAGACACTTAACTACACAAACCAGACAACTGAGGTCCATCCTGGAACCCACATAAAGGTGAAAGGAGCAAGCACATTCTCCAGAGTGTCCTCTGACCTTTGCATGTATGCTCACATACAAAGCAAAAATTTAAAAAGGCAATAGTAATAATGGCCATAGTCCTTCTTCAACACCAATTGCAAAAATCTGCTAGTATATTTTGTAACATTGTACCCGGCACTAGAAAAAGTATGACCATTTGAAGAAACAAGCACAGATCAAGTTCAGAAATAAAAGGGACCATAAAAACAGGTGTGGCAGTTACAGGTCAATATCCTATCAAGTCAGGTGTGGCACACAATCAGCAAAGACTTAAGGGTCTGGAGACAGAAAGTGAAAGAAGAAAAAGTGAATTTCAAGCACCTTATGAAATTGAACACAAGAGCGTGCCACGGGAGTGTGCTGGTGAGGGTATAATTCAGCTTAAAAGGTAGCACACTAAGTGCCTTCATTCCCTCACCACCCTTTTAGAAGTGTGAGAAACATCAAAACAGCTAACCCGGGATACCAGCAAGTCCTGGACAGCAACCATGGCTGTGTTGTTGGAGAGCTGCTGCCCAAAAGCCAGTCACCAGAGGAATTCTGATCTGCTTCTCCTGTCTGTTTGGAGAAAAGACCTGGTACAGCCATGGTAGACCCTGCACTGCTGGAGGTCTAGGGTGCAATTCAAGTCTCGACCCTCTCTCTGGCTTCCCCCTCTGTGTGCCTGAGATTACAGGCCTGTGCACCCCTACACATACTTTATTTAAAACAGCAACAAAATAACTCCTCATTCTTTTACATAATTGGTATATTTAAAGCACAAGTTATCGTTTCTCATAAGGACAAGCTTACTTTTCTTAAACTGACATGAAACAATGCCGGGGAGAATACAAAGTAACAGAGGCTGCCAAGACCTGCCTGAGATTTACACTGGAAACTCTCTGAAACTCTCTAGGTAACATTACAATGTCTACACAAATTTTAAAAGTACATGGAAATCTACACTAAAAAGCACTCGTCGGAAGACATGAACTGACATGAAAGTGAATAATTATGTAATATTCTAGTGACTCAAAGCTGGAGTTGACTAAATTTTATTCATGTTCATGCTTAAAAGATGAACTGAGCCTATCCCACATCCATTCGCTCCAGCACATTTCACAGGAGGCAGAGAGATGCCTGTGCGGCACTCCAGCAGAACAGACACCAGGTCCTCAGAAAGCTGCCCCTTCAACATGTCCATCAAGATGCAGAAAAGCCTCAATCAGAAATTACAAACAAAGCATCTTCCCACTTGCCAGTTGCCCTGTACAAAATTAATTTTTGTCACAAAAATGGTATGATGTGCTGTAATCCTTGTGTACTCTGAGGCTCACTGGCTTTTGTAGGGCCGAACATCCCACACGGGACCTTCCACATGCTAAGTGCTCTGCTACTGAGGTACAGCCTACCAAATACTTGTTATCTTTACCATAAAACAAAAAAGCCGTTAAAAAAAAAAAAGTCACTTTTCTAGTGGGCAGATCAGACTCGGTGAGTATCTTCCTTGTCTCTTCATATCCCTTGGGTTTTAATAACAACAAAACAACAGTTTTTAATACTTCCTCAGAATATTTTCCAAAGACCATCAGAATGATCAGGCCTAATGATTTGATACCGTCCCACATCATTTGTTTCCCTCTTTACCCCAAAACAAAACTTTCAATGTTCAAAGACCTCGGCTAAATACAGCTACCTTATTAGACATTTTTAACACTTAAATCTTACTTGAAAAAAATAATTTACTGTCCTAAAAGAACAGAAGGCAATGCCTTTTTACTTTACCTATTTGTTGATGTTGACACCACGCATCCCCGCCTGGGTCACACACTGTCCTCTTAGAGGCATTTGAAGACAGTCTTCGCACCTTAAGGAGTCTGGGGGAGTTTCCTTCCATCTTATCCCTGCCATCCAAAACCAACTCCCCCGACAGGGCAGGAGGCACAACTCTCTTTAAAAACTCCATCTGAAGGCACTTCTACATGACTAGACCCAGAAGCACAAAGAGAAAAAGGTACAAGGACCAACTTCCTTGATGACTCCAGTTAAGGGCTATATACTATCTGAGGCAAAGAGCAAGGAGGAGTCATATGAGCAGAGGAGGTGTTAAAGCTGCAGGTCACCCGGCAGCAGCTGTTTGGAAGCTGATTTTTAAGGACATTACTGTTTGTGCCGATAAGAGGCCAAAGGCTTGCAGTCTGTAAAATGGCAGGCCATATATACATGCCCTTCTCCGGTGGGTGTTAGCTGAATTCTCATGCCATAAAATGCTTAGGTCGGTCAGGTGTAACATTGAGACACTGACAGCCTTCACTGTGATAATGTAAAAATAAATTTACCCTTTCTTTCAAATAAACTTAAGCTCTTGAGTGAGAGACAGTAGCTTGGACTCAGAAGATAATTCTTATCATTTTTAAAATTTGCTACCAGATCACACAACTTACACAGAACATGAGGCTGAGCCAGTGAGGACTTCAGACTTTTAAATACACACAGCCACTCACACACAAACCCCTTAACAACTGATCACACTACACAGAAGGAGAAACCTAGAATTGATAAAACAGATCCATCTAAAACATGCTAAAAAAAAATCCAAAGTTATATAAAAATTTAATAAAGGTAGTCATGAGCATCATAGTGTTTCAAAATAACTGCACATTCTGTTTCATGTGATAACAAGAGCACATGGAGTTAATTCCACTACACTAATGTTCTGTGAAGAGAAAGGGTAGAAAGCCCACGTCAGAACCAGCTCGTTTTCTCCCTGCCTTTGCTTGCCTTCTTGCGGGAACCAAGTGAGTGAGAGCATCATGAACAAACACACGGAATACTGGGGGTGGTGGAAGCAGCCTGGGGAATTCGAATACACATATTTGAATAACTTCAAAAATGAGATTCGCTCAGTGGAACACCCACATGCACAATGGCTTTCTTCTGGGACTTGACAGGATAATAAATACGAAATAACATTTCTAGAGTTGTCCCTGCAGATATCAGGGGTCAAAGAAAAGCAAACTGGTGTCTCATTTGAGTCAGTTTCCTGTCCTTACTCTTTGATTACAGGACTTAAAGGGCCAATGACTCTATTTTATCCACTGAAAGATGCCCTTTAGAAGCCCCTAGTGGCTAAGCTTTAGTTTAAGTCTCAAAACACAGAGTGCATTCAAGGCCAACCTGGGATTCATGAGACCATGTCACAGTGGAGTGGGGTGTGCAGGGGAATTTCTGTCCAGGTGAAAAACAGAAAAGGAAGACGTGTATTTCTTTCCCCAAAGCAGTTCTGTATCTATCAGAAAAACCCCTTTTCTAAACTTTTATAAAACATTTCTGAGAAGCATACCCCCTCTCCAAGCTTCCTCTGAGCCTAAAAAGAACAAAATTAATACCTCATTCACACAATCACCACAAAAAGGAGAAAAGAATGTCCCAACTATAGGCCATCATCCATCTAGAAAAGCTCTCACTGCCCAGAGGCGCTCTTTTCTCAGTTCGCTGTGTGAACATGACCTCGGTCCTTCCTTGCACGGTCTGCTGTTTGCTTTGGGTCCCTTCTTGAGCTCTTATCTAAGGAGCCCTGCAACACTGTGGTGTGAAACCACACTAATGCCAGACAGGAAGTAGCCCTAGTGTTTGCTCAAGACACACAGGACCACCTGCTGAGTTCCTGGGAACCTCACATTCACTTTCACGGCTCAGAAAGGAAGGGGCTGAGGTGCCACAGAAGAGCCCTCCAGGTTTCCTTCGTTTGCCTGCCTGCCGGGGAGTTTCTAGGAGGCTTTGTGTAAGGTGCAAGGACTGTGACATCGGCCTCTGTCCAACTAGTTCCCTATTTAAGAAGAGAAATCAGTTCTCCCTGCAGGGTCAAACAAAGCTTTTCTGAGCCTGTACCATTGTGCTTCCTGTGTTGATCCATAGCCAGCCTGGAAGCTATACCAGCCACCTGAAAACCTGTCCTGAGGAAGACACACAGCAGAGGGGACGGATGGCATGCCATTCTAGTGACAAAACTGTATTCTCAGTCTGAACAGAAGGGTCACGATATTTCTAAGCATTTTGACTAATTCTCATAACCTTGAATGTGTCACTTGTATCTTAAATGTTTCCCAATAGGGGATGGAGGAGTGGCTCAGTGGTCAACAGCACTGGCTGCTCTTTGAGAGGGCCTGGGTTTGACTCCCAAGCAACCAGCTGGCAGCTTATAGCCACCCCTAACTCCAGTCCTAGGGGATCTGATGCCCTCTTCTGGCCTCCATGAGCACCAGGCACACATGCAATACAGACACGCATGCAGGCAAATTACCTATACTCATAATTAAAAATAAATAAGTAAATTTAAAACTGTGTAAGTCTCCCACTGGCCCACATGTCTAGAGTTTTTCCCTAATTTGGCTGTTGAAAGGTAGAGAATCACATTATCGGGGAGTTGTTCTTGAAGGGATCCTTCATGTTCTGTGGGATCCTGCAAGCCCAACCAATACTTTGCTTCCTGGACATAGATCTAAAACGATGAGACAGCAATTCACAGACCAGAACCTCCAAAACCATGAGCCAAATCAACCTCTTCCCAATTTAGCTAACCATGTCAGGTGTATCACTAATGCGACTGAAACATGAGTAGCACAGAAGGTGTAGGCAAAGCTGGGAGCTGAAGGGCAGCATTTAAAACTCTTTCTAGGCTTTAGTCACTTGTAACCTGTAGTATTTACTGTGATCTTACCGTGGTGCCGCGCAGTCTAAGTTCTTGGTGGTGACATGGAGCATTAACCCTTCATGACTCCCAAGTGGTTTGCAGAATTAAGCATTTAGAGGTTTACTGCCCAGATTCAAATAAATGGCTTCTCTCTGAAGAAAAAAACAAGACACATTTGCCTGTCAGAGATGTTTATAACAAGAATATTTTTGTGTTAATTTGTATCCACCCTCACTTATAACAACCAGTGCTACTATCTCCTCTAATATGACACATTACTTATGTTTTCTTCAACTATGGAAACTGTCTAACCAGTGTAAAATTATTGAAAACAATAAAGATCCACCTTCGTTATTTTCAAATGCAAAAATTAGCTCACAGAATGTCATCTCATTCATGTCCCACCCACCTTCCAGATTATTCTGAAACAAAAAGGCAGACATCCAAGCATTTCACATGTAGATAACTCAATACCCCCCACCCTAAAACAAAGCAGCCTGTGAGAGCACCTACAGTATACTAATACCCACTGTCAAACATTGCTCAAATCTCCACGAGTCTTTTTTCTTTTTTTAATTTTTTTATTTATTTGCCTTGGTGTTTGCCTACATGTGTATCTGTGAAGGGTGTTCTATGCCCAGGAACTACAGACAACTGTGAGCTGTCATGTGGGTGCTGGGAATTGAACCTACGTTCTCTGGAAGAGCAATCGCTGCTCTTAACCGCTGAGCCATCTCTCCAGCCCCCACAAGTCTTTTTAAGCACCTGTTCTAATTATTGAACATACTCCAGACAGGTGGCAAGTGAATCACTCAGGTCTGCTCCCATCTACACCTTTATACCCCTTCTTCCCAAGGAATGATTTCATAAGCCAATCTCTGACCTCATACATACACCAACATCTTATTCAGTAATGTGTCTAACACATTGTTAATGTATTAAAATACAGCATTGCCAAATGGTCCAAGTACCCGCTAGGCACCATACATAATGGATCTAGTTTAGGATGTGTATTTTTCAAAATCTCATTATAATAACTGGCAAGATCTTTGAACAATGAACCACTGTGCATGTCTGCCAGGGACACAGGAAGCTGACCTTTCACTGTTTATAAGGGCTCAGGTGCAGTCACAGGCACTCTATTTGACTACCATTAAGGGGCTTGGCACTTCAACCATTATATGGGCCAGGTCTCTGAAACTCAAGTCAGACTCATTTTAAATCATACCTAGTTTTTCTTATTAATGAGATTAATATTTAATCCAACAGGAAAAAGGATTAGCTCTGACTTGCTATCTTTGGACTTAAAACTCTCAATTTGAAATTTCTTTAGATAAATTATAAAAATATAGAATTCCTTTTATTAAGAATCATGATCAACAAGACCACAGCAAAGGCCGTTACATGAATACATATACACTTTTTCATAATCAGACTCATTGAGACTGGCTGGTATGTTTTATTTTCCATCAGCCATTTCTAAATGTGTGTGTATGTGTATGATACCCAGGCTGGGCGTGGTGGTGCACACCTTTAGTCCCAGCACTTCGGAAATACAGGTAGATGTCTCTAAGTTCCAGGACAATGGGAGCTAGAAAGACCTTGGCCCCCCCAAAGAAAAAAAAGAAAGAAGAAGAAAAAAAGATACCCATACTTCATACTTATGCCATAGTCTTAATATTTTCCTTGTCTTTGGAGCATGACATCTTTTCTCCCTCTAAGTACATTAAACCCATAGCACAAACTCTATCATATTGGTACAGTCACACACTGCATAATACTTCATGAGAATTAAACCAGGTTTGCCTTCTCTTTCACGACAGCTCACAAACTGATGCCTACTAGGGTAGAACACAGCTGCAGATCCAGCCACGTGGCCGAGTGGGAAAGTGCTTGCCTGGGAGCCTGATGGCCTGAGCTTCATCTCTGGGGTCACGGGGAGAAGCACATCCACAAAGCTGTTCGATGACCTCCATCATGTGACGTGGCACACATGCACATCACAGACACACTCACAAATAATAAATAAAAATCGAGTAAAAAGGGGAAACAAACCTAACTTAGAGAGCAAAAGAGAGATGCTGTAACTCCAGCGAGGACTACAGTGCCATGAGGATGGAGCTCTCCTCAGCCTCACTCACTCCAGGCTGGTCCCCAAGTCTCCAGCACCTTCAGCAGACATACAACCTTTCCATCCTCAACTTCTCACTTCTGAACAGATAAAATGTGTGACTGCCCAGAAAAGTGCTTGGTTAATAGCTCTGCTTTCCCTTGCTGTTTATGTTTTGACCAGAAATGAGTTTTGGGGAGATGTCTGTATCCAGCTTTTTTTTATTGTGTTGGGGGAGGGATGCCAGCTTGTCAATCTGCATGTCAATCAGCTTTTCCTGGTCTCCCTGCACACTGTTTCATGAGAGATTCACTAACGTGAAGAACATTTTCTTTTTCTGTAAGAAAAGTAATTTTTACTACATTATAATATTACTATTATAGCGTTGCTTTTGAGATAGTGAAGGTCAGAAAGATTATGTTAACTGTCCATGCTGCAGCTGTACATGAGATCAGTGCCCTGGTTTTTTAATTTTAAAAGGTCAAATAAAGGGGACCAGTTGGTATTTGACAGACCTAAAGCAAATTCTGTACACAGCCCAGGGACCGAAGACTTTCACCTGTGGGGAGAGACCACTCGGACTAACAGCAAAGACATGAGTGGCCCAAATGAGGTCCTCCAGGCCCAGGCGTGCTGCACTAATTAAATCCAGGAACTAGAATTAACCTCCGGACAACAATCTAAATCCCCCTTTCTTTTCCAAAACAATTTTGAAATAATTATAGCACAAATGCCAGAGATTTAATTACCTTCATTTTAGTAAGACATCTGAGGTATGTCTCCATGATACACATTCATGTAGGAAATGATAAACTAAAGTAATTAGAGCAAAAAAAATGGACAGAGAATGAGGTTGGGGGCTGTTCATTAGCATACTCTCAGTATTTGTGTGCTTGGAATATGTCAAGATGTGGAGAGAGAAACAGAAGGGTCTTCAACATAACATAGATTTGGGTTCAGTGTTAAGGGACAACTTGCTTGTTTGCTGGTAATGAAAAATCTAGGAACAAATCAGAGAGAAGGAGATGGTCGAGTGAGAGGAGCAACAAAGAGGAAGAGAAAAGAGATGGAGATCTTGATAGAGGAAGCCAATGTGGGGCTAGAAGGAGATGGGGTACTAGGGAAACCCCCAGGAACCCAGAAGATGTCCTTGGATGTCCCCAACCAATAATGGAGGGGATGGCTATACAGGATGTCCCTCTATAATCAAATGATAACCACCCAAAGTGTCATCACAGAACCTACACCCAACAATGAATGGAGGTGGAGGCAGAGATCCATGGATGAGCACTGGGCTGAGCTCCCTTTACAGCTGGAAAGTGGGAGAGAAGAGTCTGTATGAGCAAGAAGACAGGGAGTATGAGGAGGAGTCCCACAGAGATGGCTGCCAGGAGCTCTGAAGAACACACTGAATCAAGAACAGTCCCTGGGGAAACATAGGACAAAGAGCTAGGCCCTCAAAGGGTAAGCAACTGTCGATTAGCATAGGCAGTATGTAGAACCTCAAGGGGTGGGATCAGACTGTGTTTCTGTAAATGGGCTGGCACCTTGGAGCCCATTTCCTGCAGAGGAACACCTAACCCAGCCTTGATATTGGGATAAGAAAATCGGATCTGCCTGGAGTAGATGGGTCATGCTGAGCTGACCCACCTTGAAACTTCCTACCCTTTTGTGGGAGGGGATGAAGGAATGGGGTGGGGGGGAACGAGGGAGGAGGCTGAAGACAAACTGGGAGGGATTGGTAACAGGAAAGGATGGGTGAGCAGGGGATACATGGGGAAAAATATCTTCTTTTTTTTTTTTTTAATTAAAAAAGTTCAGACTCAAAAGAAAGAAAGATGTTCCTCATGAAGGATTTAGAGTCCCTGCTCACTGAGTTTTTAGGGAAAGGCTGCTAAGAATACCAGCTGGAGAGATGACTCAGCCATTAAGAGCAAGTGTTACTCTTATGGAAGATAAGGTTCACTTCCTGGTACACACAAGGAGCCTAACAACCATCCATAACTTTAGTCTTAGTGATCTGATGTCCTCTTCTGACCTCCAGAGGCACCAGACACACGTGTAATTCGGAAACACCCATGTGAGCAAAACACTCATACATATAAATAACATGAATAAATCCTTAAAGAAATATTGCAGAAAACACTAGCATTCCTATACAATGACAGGGAAGGTATTACCCCACCAGGTTTATTAAAAAAAAAAAAAAAAAAAATAGATGATTCCAACTTGAAAATCTAAATTTAACTTCAAATGTATTTTATACTGTTCTTGTAGTTCTTGACCCAGAACTACATCACGCTTCACCCAAAGATGGAAATGCACTGCAAGACATCAAATCTGGCCTACCATAAAAATTATCCCAGAGCCCTGCAAAGTCTCATAAAGAATGATGGAAACAAAACAAAGGAGGGGGCGGGAGAGATGACTGGAAGATTAATGGCACTTACTACTATTCTTCCAAGGGCCTGGGTTCGATTCCCAGCACTGGCAGCTGTAATTCCAGCTCCAAGGACTCTATTGCCTTCTTCTGGCCTCCACAGACGCTGCACCCACACAGCAGACACACGTACCCATAATTAAAAATAAAAACAAGTCTCCTTTCAAAGTTATATAAGCATTCCCACAGCCTGTGAGGGTAAGGAGGCAACAGCACGCACATCCACCTGCAATTATCACAGCTCTTACCAGTCCAAACCGGTTACGGAAAACCACAGCAGTCTGTTTAACCCAGTGACTGTATAAAATATAAAGTACCCACTCACAAATAATGAAGTGGACAATAAACACAGCCTGTGAGCAAGACTGCTAAGAAACTGTAAAGATGAACATTTTATCACAGCTTTGCTATCCATTTAATTGCCAAAGAAAATAATGATTCCATAAAACTATTAATGATTTTATTACATTTCAAACTTCTAGTCACTTTTGGTCCAATTAGTTAGAAATGGTATGTTTTTTATAACTTTTTAAAATTCATCCATTTTTATGAGAATTAATGTTTTGCCTGTATGTATGTCTATGTGAGGGTGCCTGGTCCCCTGGAACTGGAGTTACAGACAGTTGTGAGTTGCCATGTGGGTGCTGGGAATTGAACCCGGATCCTCTGGAAGAGCAGTCAGTGTTCTTAACCACTGAGCAATCTCTCCAGCCCCAGTTTTTATAACTTTTTTAAAGTGAGCTTATATTTAAACTTCTGAATCACTTTATCCCCTCCCATCAAGTTACATTTATTGGTTACATTTACTGGCGTGGGGGGAGGGGAGGAGAAGAGACAGGCAAAGTGGATTCCTTCCTTCTACCACGTGGGTCCTAGAGATCCAATGCAGGTTGTCAGCCTGACAGTGTACCCAGTGAGCTATCTTGCTGGCTCCAAAATTCTAATTTAAAAGAATATAAAAACAAATTGTACTGAATATAATCTCAGATTATATCGCACAGACTGTTAAAGATGTTGTATAATGATCTGAGCTAGCATAACCAAGCAGCACCACCAAAGGGGGGGACCTCTAAATCCCCTGCTGACAAAGCAACGTTCCCAGCAGGTAAATTTGTCATTTTGTTGATTTTGCATTTTTTAGACAGAACAGCAGTGTCATAGTACTTGATCTAAAAAAAGTAATCAGCAGATTTTCCATTCACAACGTTAGGGAGTTTTCTAGAAATGTTTCATTATTTAACCAAATGAAAATACTCCCGTGTACACATTTTCTAAAGGACTGATGAATATATACACCTTTGGTACAATTTTCCTATCAGATTTCTATGTTGGCACAGGAAAAAATGGCATGAGATCAAAAATATATCAATAAAATTGTTCTGTTTCCCCACCTAGACTTAAAACCCAAGAGAAAACCTTGGGGGCAAAAGCAGAAGAATCCTAATAGATATCAATGCAGAATGTGTCTCCAACTCCTAAATGTCCTTCTACCCTCAAATTCTAAAAATCTATGGCTATAACTGTACTCCACATAAACTGACAGAAACCACGCATTTGATAAATGTTTACAGACTTGAACCATCTGTGGATAATGGGAAGTGGTGCGCACAGCCATCTCCCACACCCCCAACCAGCAGTTCTCAACCTTCCTAATGCTGTGACATTTAATACAGTTCCTCGGGGCTGGACAGATGCCTCAGTGGTTAAGAGTACTGAGTGTTCTTCCAGAGGACCCAGGTTCAATTCCCAGCACCCACATGGCAGCTCACAACTGTCTGTAACTCTAGCTTCAGGGCAAGCACCACTGTATATAAAATAAAAATAAATAAATCTTTAAAAAAAAATACAGTTCCTCATGTTGTGCTGACCCTAGCCATAAAATTATTTTCATTGCTACTTCATAACTGTACTTTTCCTACTGTTATAAATTACAATGTAAACATCTGATATGCAACCCCATAAAAAGGGTCTTTTGACACCAAGGGGTCGTGACCCGTATGTTGAGAACCATTGTGTGCCACTTATATTCTAATGAGCATTCATATCTCCTAAACAAGTGCTGCGTCAGTGTGTATGAGACAAATACAGGGAGCCAAGTTTGGGTTCCAGCATCCACATCCTACCGCTCACAAGCACCTGTAACTACAGCTCCAGAATCTAACACTTCTGATCTAATCGGGCACTGCACTTATGTGTAAACAGCCTCATAAAAAACACACATGCATATAGATAAGTGAAAATAACAAAAGCGCACAAGTGAAAATGATTAAAATACACAACCTAATTTTATGGAGTTGAGAGTGTTTATGATACAACCACTGACTATAAAGCAAAAGTCCACCTTTTAGGGAATAGGGATATGGCTTTGTGGGTAAGAGTGCTTTCTGTACAAGAAAGAGGATATGAGTTCATATCCCCAGTACCACAGAATAGCCTGACATGCCCATAACCCTGCATTTGGAGGTGGAGACAGATGGGCCCAGGAGCTCATCTACCAGTCAGCCCAGCTGAAAGGGTGAGTTTGGTATCAAGGAAAAGACCTTGTCTCAGGAAATAAAGTTGAAAGTCAGAGAGAGAGGAACCAGACCTCCTCCTCCTCCTCCTCCTCCTCCTCCTCCTCCTCCTCCTCCTCCTTGCACGCTCACGCCTAGGAGCAACACTGGAACACATGTGTGTGCCCACACACCCAGCAATACCAAAAGACCCTCTGTATAGTTATTTTTCATAACCACCACGTACAGTAATTTCCCAAATTGTGCAGTTCCTTCTACAGAGTAGCAGTCTTCAAATTTCAATAGACTATTTCTTCTATTCCATCCACACTGCTCACGAAGTCCTAGACTGTCAGATTATAACGTAGTAATCTCGCCCTTACCAGAACAACCTTATCCTCACTTCTTTGGTTTCCCAGGAGGCCTAGGTTTCCGGTTTCATTAATTATTCTCCAAGCAGTTTCAGTTATGTCAAAGAAGCTACCCAAGGAGATGCTAGGAGTCACATTCAAGAAAAACACGACCATTTCAACAAAAACCATCCTTTTAAAAAGCTTTTTAAATGTTATTTATTTTGCATGCATATTATGGCCCTCGGGTGGAGTTGCAGTAATGTTTTAACTATTACATTTTAAATAGAATGTAAATTTAAATAGAATGGAATCATTAAGGCCCCTGATTAATGTGTACACTTACTGTATCTGTAGTTTTAAAAAATTAAACAATGGAATATGATTTTCCTAACATGACCCTGCAGTTCAATAAAACACAGAAGAAATTGACACAGATTTTCAGAAGCATAATTTATATGCTTTTATAAAAATAATTTGCAATGAGTTCTTAATACTGATGTGAGTTCAGATGTGTGTGCACGTGTGTGTTCCTGCCTATATGTGCGCAGCCCAGAGAACAACCTCAGATAACGTACTCAGAAATGTTATCCACCTCTTTTGATTCAGTCCTCACCAGTCTAGAGCACACCTATTCAGCCCCAGGGCTCTACGTGTCCCTGCTTCCCCAGCACTGGGACCACAAGCCACCACGTTGGCTTTTTCATTATGTTCTGGGGCTCAAACTCAGGTCCTCAATCTTGCAAGTTAAGCACTTTCCCGACTGAGTGATCTGAGCAATGAGAGAGCTTCCAGCTAATCCAGCTTTTAAATGAAAGGGAGAGAACTAAGCAGTTCAAGGTCATGAAGCCGGCAATGGCCACAGCCTAATAAATCTCCCTTCTTCCTTGTCTTTATTGACTCCAACAAGCCGAGCAAAGCCTGATATCTATAAAAGAAACCGGAAAAGCACAAATGCCCACTCAAGAGTTAGATGACCTACTTCTCCCAAATTTATTGCACCAAATCAACATTTCTAAATTCAAAGAATGATAGGTCTCACCACTTGTAAAAAAAAAAAAAAAAGGGGGGGGCAGCTTTAAAAAGTCTATTATCCTTCAACCAGTAATGACATTTCTCAGAGAGAATTCTAGAGAGATAATCAGAAATGCACATACAAATCTATTTTTAGGAATGGTCACAAAAAGGAATCCTTGCTGGGTTCAGGGGCACATACCTTTAATCCTAGCACCTAGGAGGCAAAGGCAAGCTGGTCTATGAATCCAGGCCAACAAGGGATACATCATGAGACCCTGTCTCAAAAAAATGAGCACCTTGCACACTGCTGGTGAGGATGTGGAGTAGTCCAACCACTATGAAAATTGGTATCAAGTTTCCTCAAAAGTTAAAAGGCAACCAACTATGTATCCCTGCGACATTAAGTTTACCTGAAAGGTGAGGCACCTACCCCACAGGCATGACACCAAGGTCTGCCGAGCAATGCTCACAACGGCTAAGGTATAAAACTAATATAGCTGTCCATCAACAGGAGAATGGAGTGATACCATTACAATGGGCAATATTTTCAGCTATACAGAGGAATGTTTAATAGACACATTAGCTAACCTCTCGACCCTCATCAGAGAAACTTCTCAACAGTGGAGGGTGATTAATCCAGAGACTGACAACTGGGCTTCTCTGCTCTAAACAGTTATGCCCACATCATACTCTCTCCTCCCACTGCTCAGGATCCTAAAGGAGTGGCACTATTAAGAGGTGTGTCCCTGTTGGAGGAAGTGTGTTGCTGTGGGGGCGGGCTTTAAGGTCTCTTTTGCACAAGCTTCACTGAATGTGACACTTAGTCTACTTCCTGTTGTGTGCACTATCAACATGTAGTAGATCCTTCTCCAACCCATGTCCACCTGCACGTCATGCTCCCTGCCATGATGAAAATGGACTGAACCTCTGAAACTGTGAGCTGCCACATCAATTAAATGGCTTCTTTGTAAGAGTTACAGTGGTCATGGTGTCTCTTCACAGCAGTAGAAACCTAACTACGACGGACTGCAAGCACAAGATCAGGCCAGTCCAAATCCCAGCATGGACAGAGGAAAGGCACAAAGTTCTCCTCCATGAGGAGATGGTGTTGACTGATGGCATTTGAGGGAGAAGATCAGATTTCTTCAGGGATTCGAACCCTAAGAGGCTCCTCATGCTCCAGTGTATGGTCCTACACCCAAGCACACTAAGTAGACCCAGTGGATGAAAAGCAGAGAACACGAAGGTGAGGAGAAGAGGAGGAGAAGAAGAAAAGAAGAAATGAGGTGGAAATGGGGAAGAAGTCAGAGGCTAGGGAAGGGAAAGGTTTCAACAAAGCTTGTTATAGTTTTTAAAGTTATATGCATGTAGGATATTCTCAAATAATAAAGGGCCTGTTGTTTACAGGAAAATGGACAAAACCAGAGGCAATCACACCAGATAGATGAAGCTATGCTCAGAAAGAAGTTACTGCATGTTCCTTCTCATTTTGTGGTTCCCAGGTTTTATGTAGATACATAAAACTATGTACGTACAGATGGTATGAAAGCAGAAACATCACTGTCCAGGGGACAAAGAGGACTGCCAGGAGGGCCAGGGGGAGAGAGGGATAGAGGAAAATATGCTTCAGACACATTACATACCTGAAAACTGCCTTACATGATCCAGTATAAAAAAGAAATTTTTAGGGTCTTCAATTTACTGTTATTCTTAGGGATGATGAAATACTGCAGTAGACAAAGAACAAAACAAACGGCCAGCTGGAACTGAAAAAAATGGATATATTCACAAGGTGAAAAATATCCACTTAGAAAACAAAGCCAAATACAAATACACTCTTGGCTAACACTGAAACTCACTGTGTGTTTTTAAGCACAAAGAGGGAAAAAAATTTATAGTAACTTCCCAGTTACTGAAGATAAAATCACAATTAAAAGCAATGAACAGACCTGCAAGGGGTGTCTCCAGCTTTTTGAGTGACTACATTCATTTATTCATCCACAAATAAGAATGATAAAAATCTCTGCGGGCTACAATGAGGAATAAAAATGAAAAGTACTTAAATACTGCTTGATATGCAGTAAGTGATCTCTGTTTAGCATATCACACAGATGTTCTGGACAACAAGATTTGCAACAATCCCCCCCAATAACATAGTAAATGAAAATCTGTGAAAATTCTAACACCTAAGAGGCTAGAGTGATGGCTCAGGGATTAAAAGAAGCTGTTGCTCTTGCAGAGGACCAGAGTTTGGTCCCCATCACTCAGGCATCTCACAACCATCTGTAACTCCAGCTCGGGTGAGCAGACGCCCTCTTCTGGCCTCCATGGGCATGGCATGCATATGGTATGCATACATAAGTGAAGGCAAAACACTTATCAAAAAAAAAATAAATAAATAAGGAAGTATTTAGAGGTTTTGATGTGTACGAGTGTTTTGTCTGCAAGTGTGTATATGCACAGCACTCGTGGCTGGTGTCCACAGAGGCTGGAAGAGGGAGTTACAGAAGAAGGTGGTGAGTTGTCATGTGGGTACAGGGAATCAAACCCAAGTCCTCTGAAAACCAGTGCTCTAGCCTACTTTATTTTTTTAAAAGTTAAAAACCTATAAATTAATAGTAATACTTCATCGTTGTAAAGTTTCATAGTAATATCTGAGTTAACTGTTTAAGTCTCTTACACATTAAACATTTTAAAGCGAATGCTCCTCTTCAATTTCTAGCAGTTACTGAACACTGACATTTACACCGTTCCTTTCCCTACTGTTAAGCCTTAAGCTCCATCCTTCATGGCTGCATGTAATATTGCTGTATCTTGACTGACAGGCTGCATGAACAGCTTTAATTTTTCTCCTCAAAAAAATGAGTCTTGAAACAGAACTGCTATCTCAAATGGCATGCGATGCTCTGGGCTCTCCTCCCAAACCAACCTGTCTGTGATGCAGGCACATACTAGCCCCTCCCTGCTCCCTTTTTCACGGTGTGCTGCTGCTGTACGGGCCTTAACTGGACTTTTATCCATGTGTCTTATTATTTGGTACAAGTGCCTGTTGAGAATTCCTTGGTTCCATTTATTCCATCTTGAAGATCTCATTCTTCCCCAGCAAGACTCCTCTGTGGTAACGGCTCACGCTGAGCCTGATGACTGGAGTCCAACCCCCTGGTCCCCAGAGGTACAAGGACAGACTTGACTCCCAAAAGCTGTCCCCGGACCTCCACATGCAGGTGCACATGTGCATGGAACACGAGGCGATGTAGCACATATTAATATCTCGCTTTTCCTTTTGACCACCTATACTAGTTCCTACCCCACTTCAATTATAGTGTGTTTTTAAATTTTCTCCAAAAAGATTAAGATTCTACTTTATCAGCTAAAACCAGGAGTCTGTGTCTTTTAGGAACCCACAATGAAATTTTTGTTTTGTTTTCAGGACAGGGTTTCTCTGTCACAGTGAAGTATTTATGGATGGAGAGTTATGACAGAGGACATACATCAAATAATCAGGGGTGGCATCAGAGAATGGTACAGAGGCTGCAGAACTGGAGAAGTACTTGAGCTAAGGAGTGGCCACACCAACATCCATTCTCCATTCTCCTCTCTCCATCGATTTTTTTTACTACATTGTTTCAGTTTTTTAATCTTTAAAAGAAGATATGATGATTAAAATCACGTCTATAGAAACTCTTCTACCAATATCTTCGAAGGCAGATAATTCAAGCATTATAAAAAGAAACAAGGCCAAAACTATTTCAGGCCAAGTCAGAACTGCAGTAAACAAGTGCAGTACTTAGAATCTCAATTGCACTTGTCAGTAGCTCCCACAGTAAGAACATACTCCAAGGCCTTTCCCAAACCATGCCTCTGGCATGCCATGCTGGCTCTCCAAAACAACCTCAGTATTTATATCGTGCATTGCGGGAGCACAATCACGCCTCTGTATGTGCCCACATGGACATAAGTCATTTTATTATATAGCAGTATTAAATAATCCAAATTCTCTTGGTGCCTAAATCATATCTTGGTAACAAGTTAGGCGCATCATAAACAATGCTTGCAAATTCAGTTTGCAACAAAGGGTTTCATTTGTTCCCAGAGGCATATGTGCTAGGCCAGCATTTAAAGGTGTGGGGGGTGCATATTCTCTGCCAGGATATGAGAAAATATCACCTGGCTAGTGTATAGAAAGCATTTGACTTTGGAGTCAGGCGACGATGGTGAGAGACTAAGTATAAGTAGCCTTTCTTTCTAAGGACCAAGGGAGCAAGAGCTACTACACCCGACCAGGGGGTGGGAGGACAGGAACCAGGGACGTTTCTCAAGCTCTGCGCTACAGTTTTAATAAGATATCGAAAGTTTATTCACAGTTATGCTTTCTTTAACAACCTAGTATACATGTGTACACACAGAGGTACTTGGAGCACTCTTCAGGATACTGTGATCGTCTCTGAATTATTCAGGGAGGGAAAAATGATACTTCCACCATTCTCCATGAAAAGAATTTCCTTAAACTGGCAAGGAGCAAAGGCTGTCTCCTCCACATTTCCTAAGCCATGGTCAGGTTATGGTAGGTGGGATTCAAAGAGCTGGTGTTCACACACTCAGAATGACCTCTAAGGTTTCTTCCTGTTATAAACCCTGTGGTTTTGAGAAGTGGCTGGGACCTGAGCTCCACTAAAGGGTACACACACCAGTTCTCACAGACGCTAGTGAAGTTGCTCTTCTATAAATAGTCAAGCACGAAAGAAACATGTGTTGGATTCAACTAACAATATGCAAACTAGGTGTAACTGTCACGGGTTTGCTGTTGAAATATAAAGTGCCCAGTATCACCAAGTATAGATAAATTATAGTGTGTTATTTAAAAACTCATAAATAAGCACTAAAAGGTTAATATATCTGTGTGTATTTTATATGTGGGTTCCTATCTATCAACGTGGATGTGATGCATATCCAAAAAAAATCCATAAAGTAAATGTGTCCATGAATGATATAAGAATAATTCATTTAACTTTATTCTGAAGTTCACTCAAATTACTAGCTCTTAGCTTTTATGGCACTATTTTTTTCTTGCTTGTTTAATGAAAATTCATTGTTTATAATAAAAAAAAAAAAGCAAATATATAGGGCCACTACAAAAGGAAAAGAACAGTCAATTTCCCAGTTCAGCCATGACTGGCAGCAGTCCCCTGCCAAGCAGCCCTTACCTGCAATGTCTCCTCCATTTTTAGTCTTAAAAAACAATAGCTTGTTCAAAGACAAACAAAAATTCTCATTGGTATCAGAATTGTTCCTGTTCACATTAATTTCCAATACTTCCTTATGGTTTAATTTACATAGGGAGAGAATCTACTTAAACCCTTTTGATTTTGATCCATAACCAAGTGTTTGATAAAAAACAATAAGGAAGTTACTAGAAAAATATGAACATAACATTTCTCATGATCTCCTGAAAATTACAATGCAAATTTACCTTTTGATGACCTTTCTATGACTTTGACATTTTAAATTAAATTACTCAGAAAATATTGAGAATTTTACCCAAAAATGTCATTTCTAGTTTTCCAATGAAGATGTTTCTGTGACTTCCAAACATTGTTTTGTTTAAATGAGGGACAATTTTTAAAACCCAGCTCCAATTCAGTCTCCCTCTCAAAATATGAATTGCTACTAACATGAGGCACACTTTTAAAAGCCTCACAGAAAATCCCTTCAAGAAATACAAACTTGCCAGAGGTGCATTTATCCCAGCAGGAGGCAGAGGCAGGTGGATCTCTGTGAGTTTGAGGCCAGCCTGATCTACAGAGTGAGTGCCAGGGCAGCCAGGGCTACGGGGAGGGAAGGAAGGGAGGGGGGAGAGGTCCTGTCTCAAAATAACCTAGAAGCGAGTAAAAAAGCAAAAACTGCACTGGCAAAAACGGAAGAAAAATGAAATCATGTGGATGGAGTTGGAGGATGTCAAGGACTGATAAGGGGGAAAGGTATCTTTGGGGTTGGGCTCAGAACATAGCTCAGTTGGCAGAGTGCTTGGCAGCATTCACAAAGCTTGTTTTGATCCCTAGGACCACATAAACTAGGCATATTGGTACCCAGCAGTTGAGAGGTGGAGACAAGAGGATTGGGAATTCAAATCTACCCATGGCCACATCAAAGTCAACCAGGATGCATGAGAGCCTCCCCCCCCACACACACACCCAGGGCATCTCTGAACTGGCTACTGCCATGGCATTTCTAGCAGCCAGAGGCACTGTGTCTCATGTTTACTAGCCATCCCACAAAGCTACTAGAATCTACAACAAATGGCAATTAGCCACAGGAGTCACTTTTAAGGGGTCTACAGACAAAATAGAAGAAAGATATGTGTATGTTTTAGTACAAATGCATCTAGGCTACAGTCATGTACAAAAGAGATAGGCTTCCGCTGGAATGGATGAGGGAACAGCCATCCCTGCTAACTAACTGGGGAGACAACTTCCAACTACTTTTTGCTTTTATGTGGAGAGCTAAGAGATTAATTCCCCCCTTAATATATTTATTAATTCCTTCATAATTTCATATATGCATATAATGAATTCTGATCATATTCTCCTCCCCCTAGCTCCTCCCAGACCCTTCCCACTCCAAGCGGCTGATTCCTACAAAGCCTTTTAAGCTACATACTCAATAAACAGTACTGCCTCACTGGAAGTCTCCCGGCACAACTCCCAGTGTGCCTGACCCTACAGCCAGATGCTATCGTGTACCCCGAGTTACATAACAGCTCTTGGCTCTGCCCTCTGAAGTGGCTATCTGCTACTGCCTCCTCCTCATATTTATCAAAGAAAGTATTGTGCTGGGTACCGATGGTCCCAGCTGATGGTCCTTCCGTAGAAATTTGTAAAATATAGTAAGTAATTTATTCAGATCAACATCCTCTATACAGAAAATAATACATTTCAAAGTTAGTAATAAAACATTCCAAACTGGCTTGGTCACTCAGAAGAAACATGCCACCAAGCTTAATCCTCCTCTCACAGAGCACGGGCCAGTAACAGAGACAATCCCCACACAGAAGTCAGCAAGGCCCCTCTGACTCCACCCACAAACAGGCTCTTCACGATGGCTAACTTTAGTCTAAGAGAATTATAAATATAGAAGGGGAGAATTCAGGGTTGGTTCACTGCACCCTAAGAAATGATAACCTAAAAATTCTAAGAACCCAACAGTAACAACAAAAGTAGCACCCATCACTGACAGCCCACTAGGAGGAACTAGTTACAATTGAAACGCCTTCATTTTCATCCATCTAACCACAACTTACGTGCATGCTCAACTTTACAACCAGGGAACTGAGAACACTGGTCAATGAACCCTGAAATCCTGAACAGCTGGTCCTTTTAATAGTATAAGCTGCTGTATGGCGCTCTACAAGATTCAGCATGCAAATATAACCGTGATTCCAATACATCCATATGTGATCAAAACTTCAGAACTCTCAAAACAGGATAATTAAACATAATTAACACATAATTTCTACCAAGTATTTCAATCCATCACATCAAACTAAAAGAAACCATATTATGACCAACAAATTAGAAGATTATTTTATGTTTCACAGACTAAATCTAATCCTTTTTGGTGAGGTCTAGTTATGAAAGTCCAGTGAATGACTCTGTGAAGAGAAGTGTCAGCCTTACATAAGCTGTGATTCTTAAATGATCTCCAGTCTAAAGCACAAATGTCCTCAAGAAGGGATACTAGTGCTTTTAAACACTGGAACTGTCCAAGGCTGTGCCCAGCTGTGAGGGAGGACCTGACAAGGTGTAATGGCTTCTATGAAAAATCTCTCCACTTGATCATCATTTCCCCTGAGTATCCACGTGTCCCCTCTGCTCATTTTGAGAGATTATTTGGTGCACGGCTCCATGTCATAGAATTCAGAGTCATCTGAATAAGTGGTCTCCGGACCGGCTTCCCTATCTAGCTTATATTGCTCTTCTCATTAAAGATTTTAACATACCCTAGAATCACATTAAGGCAAAATTAAACATTAACTAGAAGGTAGACTAGATCAATGGTCCTCAGCCTTTCTAATGCTCAACCCTCTAATACAGTTCCCTAATGTTTGGTGACTCTCAGCCATAAAATATTTTTGTTGCTACTTCATAACTAATTCTGCTACCTTTATGAATCATAATGTAAATATCTGTGTTTTCCAATGATCTTACGTGACCCTGTCTCAAAGGGCTGTTCAACATCACCCACCCCCAGAGCCCCCGATTCCCGACGAAGGTATCAGGACATGGGTAGAGAACCACCGTACTTGAGTGACACAAGCTACAAGCAGTAAAAGCAGTGCCATTAGAACCTTCTAGAAACCCAGCACCAGGAACAGAAGGCAGCATGCAAGCACCCACCTGTCCATGAGGCCACGCCCTACAGACAACACACAAAGACAGGGTAAGACAGGGTCTGTAACCAGAGGTGGTCCCTGATGGCTGGGACTCACCCAGTTCTCAGACTACCCTTCTCAACCTGTTCTTGGGAGAATGATTCAGAATGGTGTAAATGTGGTTATTAGGGGAACAAAAGACAAAAGCTATCCTTTAATATACCAGGCAGAATTCACATTGTAGTTATACTAAAAATTAATTCTCATGAGGATCTAAAAATATGAGAGGAAGACTGGGAGAGGGTCTGGTGAGGCAGAGCCACATCTCCAGCCTCGGCAGGCTTCTCCAGCATGGCTGCCAGTTACATAAACCCTCAGTGGAGAGCGGGTGCTCTCTCCAGGACAACCTCACCTTTTAAGCTGTTCATAACCCATCGGAACAAAGCTACACAAAACTTGTTGTCTTTGAAGACTCTCCATCTTACAGATAAAAACTTCTTTAAAGATATTATTACTGGCCAATAGTAGCACATGGTAATTTGTTTCTTACTTATGAACACCTAAGGTTTCAAAATTACTTCTGAAAACTGTAAAGTCCTATTCCCAGAAATTAAATCTCAAAATCCTAATTTCATTTTAAGCAAGTTCATTTAAAACTTCCATTGTAATATTTGACCTTAATATAAGCAAGGCACTATTGTGAAGATTGTTGAAATATTAAAAAATCACAGTATATTTTTTAGGTAATTTGCTTTTTAAATGGGTTTAAAGGATTATAATTGTCAGGCATGGTGGCACAAGCCTTTAATCCCAGCACTCTGGAGGCAGAGGCAGCGGATCTCTGTGAGTTCAAGGCCAGCCTGGTCTACAGATTGAGTTCTAGGACAGCCAGGGCTACACAGAGAAATCCAGTCTTGGGGAAAAAACAAAATAGGTTTATACTCTCCTACGTTTCAGATTCCAAAAGTAACGACCTAAAATTTTTACAATTACACAGTCTTTTCATTACATCCAGAAATACTAGAAGACAAGAAGCAGTTTTTTAATTCAACAGTTGGGCCAAAGAAATAAAGATTAAAATCTGAAAATTCTTCTATAAAATCAATCAGCAACCATCACCCCTCAACAGAAAACCATTTCCATTATGACTTCAGAGGGTCTCCTCAGACACAGCCGTGCTTAAGTGGCACAATCACAGAATACCAAGACACAACTCAATAAAAGCACCTCATGTCAAGAAAGAAAGGGAGGGCCCTGGAAGAGGGTGAAAGAGGAATATGATGTGAAGAGCAGAACCTAGAAGGAGTCTTTTCAATAATAAAGTCATTTTGCAAGCTACCACTAACGAGCAGCTGTACCATGTCCTCACAAATGAAACATGTTGACTGGTCCAGTGGGAGCAGTAAGGAAGCCAACCCTGTCAATATGCAAACGATCACTTTTCATCTAGAAGTCAGCAGGAAGGGCAAGTCTCCACATAATGTCTTGGGGAGGGGCGGCACAGGCACATTTAAATGCACTTTATATTGACAACTTTACTGGTCATTCTCTGCCACTGTGAAAACTGAACCCTTAGGTCTCTAAATACGTCCTCAGAGTTCTCCTCCGACGTTCTCCAAGTCCTCAGAACACTGATAGCTGCCATAGAAACATACTTTCGTCAAATCAGTGTGGAGTCAAGTGTTATTTGATGTGTGCTGAAGAGTAAAGATGGCTTCAAAAGGCAAGTCAGGCTTTTCTGTGGAATAAGGTCACTTCCTGAAGATTCTACTCAAGATCCCTGAAGCATTGTACCTGAGACTTGCCTCCTTAAGAGATCCCCTTGACTCACCCTCCTAACCTCATACAACTCAAGAAAATTCTTTTCAGTCTTTGGAGTTCTGAAATGAAAATACACAGTTCTTTTTACTACAAATAAATCCATGAATATTCCTAATGTAACGGTCTCTGAGTTGACACCAGCACCAAAGAAAGGTGGATATGTAGGTCACAAATAAATCAATCTCACTGTCGGGATCTTAAGCAGATTAGGAGAATTGTTAGTTATGAGCTTTTAGGAAACATAAAAAAGGGGGTATAAATCTGCAGGCAGACATATCATGATGAAAAATTAGGCTGAGAAGAAGCTAAGGAAGGAGAGAAAATATGATTGGTACTTGGTTGCCCACCAGAAGGAAGGCTCAGGAACCTGAAATACAAGATACCTCAGCCCTAGGCAAGACATCGTTCTTCCCCAGTGAAGGGGCTGTCAGGAGTTCTTGAGAAAGAAAGCATTAGATGAACAGATTGGCTTTTGTTGTTGTTGCTTTTAAAACAAACAAACAAACAAACAAAATTCATGTAGGGCACCCTGGCCTTGACCATCTGATTCCCAAGTGCTAGGAATCAACAGATATACACTTGTTTGTGTTGCTGAAGATCAAACCCAGTACACATACTTGCCAGGCAAGTACTCTACCAATGGGCCCCAGCCCCAGCCATTAAATGATGTAATTTCTAGGTTCTTTTGAAGCCAACTGAATGGTAACAGACTAAAACTGAGTTAAACTTTTTAAGATCTGACTAGCCTATAGCGTTCTTCCTGAAGATCACAAACATAAAGATACAGGAAGGAGTCTGATCCTAAAGTGGACCAAGGATAACGTCACACCTGAACAAAGAGACGCCATCACCCTACAGATGCTGCCAGGGTCTGCACACAGCTACTGGCCTACATCCCCATGCACATCTCACTGCAGGGATCTCGTGGTTTTTCTCCTCTACATTTTAACTTATTTCTTAAGACAAAAAAAAAAAATAATAATAATGTGTGCTATAATCTCAATAGCTGACCTGATGAAATCCAGAATCACCTGGCAGGTGGGAGGCCTGAGGGAAATCACCTTGAAAATGGTCATTAAAGAGGGAAGACCTACCCTTGTGGGGGGCACCATTCCCTGGTATAGGACCTTAAACTGTGAGAGAGAGAGAGAGAGAGAGACAGACAGACAGACAGACAGACAGACCATGCCACACCTTGGGCTCACTGTGACCAGGTGCTTTAAGCTTCTGCTGCCTCGACTTCCCCACTAAGATAGACTGTGCCTTCAACTATGAACCAGCACTAGCACTTCCCTCCCTAAGCTGCTTGTCAGGGTATTTTTTTTCCAGGTATAACACTTGTTGTCTTGGTGATGTTTCACTCAGTGCTGTGACAAACAGTGTGAGAGAAGAAAGGCATATGCAGTCCATCCTCAGTGGAAGCTGACAGGCATGGCGTCCTCACAGTTCTACCCTGAGGAAGTAGGAAGGGAGGATGCTGGAACTCGGAAATGGGGAGGGGGATGCTGGTACTCAGGAAATAGAGAAAGAGGATGCTGGCACTCGGGAACTGGGGAGGGGGTGCTGATACTCGGGAACTGGGGAGGGGGTGCTGGTGCGTAGCTCACTTTGTCCTTTCCTACTTTCTTAGTCAGTCTCAGTCTTCAGCAAAGGATATAGTGGCCCTGGTAGGTCTCCCCTCCTTCATTAATCCTACCTGAAAATACACTCAGATACTTATTTTAAATCCGGCCAAGCTGATAATGAAGAGGAACTACCTTATCTATCTCAGGGTCTCAGTAAGTAGCCCAGGCTGTCTTCAAATCACACTCCTCCAGGCCCCAACCCTGGGCCTCAGTTTTTTTGTGGAAGGAATTTTTTTTCTTTAAACAAAGCAAATGAAATGATTCCTTCAAGCTAGCCAGGTGTGGTACATCTGCTACAAGATTCACTTCTGACTCAGCATCCTTCCATACCGTTTGTTTCCTGTCTGTAAGCTGCCACTAGGGCTAGTTCCATCAGCTTAAGCCTAACCTCTCAAGCCTTGGCTTAAATGTCTGAAATTGCAACTCATAACCTCTCCAATCCAACAATGCCCCCACCCTTGAATTCTCTCTTGACACATTAACCACACATTTAGACTTTTGTTTCATATGTACTCCCCCAGGAGACCGCTGCCCACGAGCAGGGATTGTGATTTGCTACCTATTGCAGGACTTCAAACTTAGGCAGTTACTTACTGTGTTCATTTTAAATAACAACACACAGGGCCTTCACTTTCCCAAGTAGAACAACAGCAACGCCATTAACTAACTGATAAGGGGGATCCTAGAATGCCGGTTTCATGAATAAAGTCAAATTCTATCTGGGGAATGTTTGAAAAAATAACTGGAGTCTGAGCAATATAAGGGGGAATTGTCAAACATCAAATGATCAGAAAAGTAAGTGTACCCCCAATGAGGGAGTAAGAAAAAAAATCAGGAGGCAGGAAGCAGATCAGAGAATATCTCTGCTGTCAGGAAGGAAACAAAGGGCTGGTGTCCTAATTATAAAGGGGCTTATAAAGCTAAAACAAACAAACAAACAAACAAAGGAAAGCTAAGGGGATGAACAGTTAAGGTGCAGAAAAGCACAGGTATCTTTACTGTACAAAGAAAAAAATCTTGTTCAAAAGGAGGGTAGAAATTAACTTAGTAAAACTCCCAAAGATCTGAAAGTGTTTTATGACACAGTAGGGTATATACACACAGGCACCCACTCATAAGGACACTAAGTCTAACTTTCAGGCTATATCTGGAAATACCTAATAAAACTGAAAATTCACATAGCCTCTGACTCTAAAAATCCCTTTTGAGCATCCGCCTGGAGTATGAAACAGTAAAATTAAAAGTAGCATGTATATATTCAGCACAGTACACTTTATATTAGCATAAGATAGGAACAACCCAAATTCTGAAACACTCCAATGAGGTGTTCTGTTGCTATAGAAAAAGATAAATAATAAATTGGCAAGGAGCAGTTTTCAGAATATATCAAACAAAGAAAAGAAAGTATATAATACACTACAATTTCTATTAAAAGGAGAGATATGAACATAACCTGTTTATATTATTTTATTTATTTTGTGATGGGCCAGAAGAGGGCCTTGGCCTCCCTGGAGCGGGAGGTAGAGGTTGTGGACTGTCTGGGAGCTGAACTCCAATCCCCTGGAAGAGAAGCAAGTACTCTTAATGGCCCAGCATCTCTCCAGCTCCACTTGTTTAGACTTCAACAAAGCAACTGAGATTTTCTAATGGTTTCTTATAAGAGAGGAAAAAAGAGGGTGGGGGGAGTAACTTTCAGTATACCTTCCTTTGGATATTGTCTTTGGATCCATGAAAGTATCATAGATGACTGTAAAATAACATCGCATCTTATAAGCTACTATGATTCTAAGTTGAGTCAGTTGTTGGCTTAACTACACAGAGGAGGATTATTATGGTATGTCTGAGAGGCATGCCAACGGCCCCCACCTCCTGGTATTCACACCCGTACACATTCCTTTTCTTTAGCATGGAGTGGGGTTTGGAGACTTTACTGAGAAAACAGAATGCAAAAGAATGCCAGTGTTCATTGCAAAGCAACATACTCAGCGACAGAAGGGCGACAATTCAGTCCCTACAGCATGTGGGATCTGGGTACGATGTATCTGTGGCCTTTTTTTTTCTAATCTTGAAAGAAAGAAAGAAAGAAAGAAAGAAAGAAAGAAAGAAAGAAAGAAAGAAGGAAGGAAGGAAGGAAGGAAGGAAGGGAGAAGGAAGGGAGAAGGAAGGAAAGAAAGGAAGGAAGGAAGGAAGGCCAGGTCTACAGGGCAAGTTCCAGGACTGCCAGGGCTATGCAGAAAGAGAAACCCTGCCTCAAAAAAAAAAAAAAAAAAAATGATGTTGCAATGCATGCCACACATAAATAACCTTGATAACATTTTGCTGAGTTAAAATACGCTGCTAGCCATATCAGAGAAATGCTGATATGACTCCATGTATGAGTTACGCAGACCCTGAACAGAAAGTAGTACCATGGTTGTACAGGGCAGGGTATAGGTGAGTGAAGTTATAGTGAATAGATACTGTGAATCGACTCAATTGAATCAGCCTAACTGGAATGTGAAAGGCAGACAGAACTGGGTGACAAGTGAACAAGAGCAAGAATGTGCTTCATGCCATGGAACTGTACACTTAAATACAGTCAAGGTGGATAACTGCACATGAGCCCCAGGTTTAATTTCCAGCACTAAAGAAAAAGAAATAAAATTCTGACCAACAGCCAGAAAGAATTTAAATCCTGCCAAAAATCAAGAGTGAGCTGGAATGCACCACAGAGGGCTCTGTGACCCCCACCAGTTGAAATGACTGTGGCCCCAGGAAATATCACAATGGCAGTTTATGAGAAGCACGAAACTAAGCTGCGCCCCCCCCAAAAAAAACAGACTGACACCAACTGTCAGATAATGATGCTCACTGGGATAAGCTGGGACATCTGGGAGAATCAGTCACATAGCAATAGATAACGAATGCACACAGTACTTTTGCTAAGCATTCTTAGGGACATGTGCCCTATGTCCCAAAATAATTTACTAATTCCATTCCAGAGTACATGTGAGAGAACAAAAAATAAATAAAGCATATAATGTCTATGAAAGGCATGTAAAAGAATTCAGGGCAACTTGATTCCATAAGCTGGAGAATAGATAAACAAATTGTGGTATTTCACACAATGAAATAGTAAACATGGATAGAGGAACTATCACCCCGCACAACAGCGGGGAACCTCACAGACTCTTCACACAATGGAGGGACTTCATAGACACCTGGGGGTCTTATTTGGTTAGTTGATTAGTTTGGGTTTGTTTTTTGTATGTTTGTTTTGAGACAGGGTCTCACCTGGCTGGCTGTGCTGGAACTCACTATAGATCAGCCTGGCCTCGGACTTCAGAAAGATCCAATTGCCTCTGCTTCCTGAGTACTGGGACTAAAGATGTACACCACCATACCTTGCTTTGTTGACAGGGTCTTGCTACAAAGAACTGGGCTGGCCTCATCCACAGCAATCCTCCTGCCTCAGCTCTCCAAATGTAATGATAATGAGTCACTATGTTCAGAGTCACAGATAAATTATTTTTTAAAAAAAAATCAGAAGAGACTATTACTGCTGAGAGTCTTATATATGAGTAATTACTTAATACTGTAGTCATATTATTCCTGGTACCATAAAGAACCACATTTGCAGCTGAAAGAAATAAGTATAAAATGAAGAAATAAATAAATTAGGGTGTTTAAACTAAACTGAAAGTGCCAGTTTGTATAAGGACCAATAGAACTTGGATGGTACTCTTAAAATCCCACTGTGGGGGAAAAAAAAAATAGGATTCTTGGAGAGACTGCTGACACCAGGATTGGGAAGAAAATGTCATTCTAGGTGGCCAAGAAGTTACTGAAGAAGCTATCCTAGCTGGGTAACAAATATATATTCTATCTAATAATACACTAAAAGAAGTGTTAAAATGCCTCTGTTTTGCAATCCCTGAAATGGTTCAAGAGCCCTCAAAACAAAGGGTCAACAACCAATTTTGTAAATAAAGTTTTGTTATAACACAGCTGTGGCCATTTGTTTACACTCACTGGTTGCTTTTGTTGGGATCATGTTTGATCTGCCATGATATGCTAATGCTTTTACCTGTTTAGCTGACAGATGTTTATGAATATAGAGACCTCATGCCTCCTAGATATTGGATGTATGGCAGGAGGTGGCAAGGAACACTTAAGACTGCTTCTACATAGAAGAACTTTATTATTATAACAGAAGGAGAGAAAAAAGAGAGGGAGAGAGAGAGGAAGAGAAAGAAATAGAATGTGCCTTGTTAGAGCAGGTGTGGCCTTGTTGGAGGAAGTGTGCCATTGGGGAGGCGGGCTTTAGGTCTCAGATGCTTAAGCCAGGTCTAGTGAGACAGTCTTTTCCTGCTGCCTATGGATCTGAATGCAGAACTCTCAGCTCCTTCTCTGGCACCATGTCGGCCTGCATGCCACCATGCTTCCTGCCATGATGATAATAAACTAAACCTACAAAATATTTAACTTACAGTTAAATGTTCTCTCTTATAACAGTTACTGTGGTCATGGTGTCTCTTCACAGCAATAAAAACTCCAACAAAGATAACTCTTGAACTAAAATGAAGACATTGATTTCAATAGCATAGGAAGAGTCCCAAGCAAAGATGCGGTAGAAGACAGAAATGAAGGAAGTAAGGAGGGGAAAGAACGGGCTCAATCCTAGAGCACTAATGCTAGTTGACTAACGCCTTTCAGCTGCCCCTAGCCTTCTTCAAAATACAGGTATTTCTTAAGAGTTCCAGGACTGCACACTGGTTAAGATCTACTGACCCTGAAAAACAACTAAGGTCAAAATGATGGAGACCAGGCAGGCTCAGGAAACAAATACCAGCAATGCAGTCGAGAGCAGGAGAACAGGGGTGGGAAAATATCTGGGCCAAATAAGGATAGTCCTGGAGGTCAGTAGAAGAGAAGACTAAGAATGCAGGAAGAAAAGGAGAAAGACATCAGCAGACAAAGGAAAGTACTAGGTAAAAAATGTCCTCTTAGCGGGTATCTTATTCCTGCCTCAGAACTCACTAACAGAGCAAAACTGTCTCACCAGATGGCAAAGGGAAGAAAACACATCCACAACTAAAAAATAAAATAAACATTCTTTCATTTTGTTCATTGAAGTAACAAGGTATTACATAAAATCTTTTAAAAAATAAACCTAGAAATCATTTCATTGACTCATTGCATGTATGAGAAAAACTGATGTCTAAGGCTAATCAGTCTACGCTCTTTAAAAAGCCTATGTAGTTGATGGTTAAGAAAGGGAGTTGGATTACATGGACCCCTTCACTCTACTGCTGAAGACCCCGTATAACGCCAGGCTACTATCTGGTGACTTCTTTGTTATGCTTACAGTCACTATGTATCTTCATTCATAAATAGTGAGCCATTGGGAAACATGTTAACTGCTTCAAAAGGGCTCTACTTCATACCAGTTCATTTTTAAGGTCTCCCATTTCAACAACGTGTTCTGCTAAATCTTTCTCCTCTGTGTTTTCTGCACAAAGACATGTTCTGAGGAAACCTCACATAGGAAAAGGCTTGCACAGAGCCCCACACTAAAAAGAGCTGACATCACACACCTTTCTAATGATGTCCATGAGTGTTCTACGTGATTTCCAATCTCTAAGACTCAAAGAAATCATGAAGAACCTGAAGTCTATCAAGTACCCATGTGACTCTGAACTGTTGGAATGACTATACTGAGTCGCCCCTACGAAAATAATAAAGCATCTTGACAGTGTGGGAATAGAGTGGGATGGACTTGGATAGCAAGTGAGGGGACAAGGCTTGCCCAGGATATGAGCAGTAACGTCCAGTAAGCTGGGGACCCCAATGAAACAACGGCAGAGAGAGTAAGTGTCCATTACACATTCACTCCTTCTCCATTGCCCAGCAGCTTCTGTTTGCCAGGCCTTTCTACCGGCACAGTTCTGCCACAGGCATGCAAACCATGGAGCCAGCCTGAGCCTCTGAAACCATGAGCCCAAAGAAATCTTTCCTCTCTTTAAGGTGACTTGCTCCAGTATTTTGTCATGGCAATGAAAACTGGCCGGTGCAACTATTCTTCTATGTATTATTATTCGCTAACATTAGGTATTTTATTACCGCAGTCAGGCAGTACAGAAAGGCTGTTTTTAAAGCTCTCAAAAACCTATGCTACTGCTACTTTCAGATGTAGCTCAGAAGAAATTACCAAAAATAACTATGATATATACAAAGAGAGAGAGCCTAGGAAAGACAGTGCAAAGAACAATCATCTCACGATTCCTATCATTCTTAAAAGGGAAAGGCACCAGCATGACAACCCTTGAGTTCCATCCACAAGACTCAGGTGACACAGGATAGAACCGAATCTCACAAGCTCCGAGCTTACATGTACCCACCCATAATACATCCATATACATATGAACAAAAAAAACCAAAATTCAATTCCTTTTCTTTTTTTTTTAAGCACACACCCTTACCACTTAGAAATAGATGTTGAGGCACAGAGTTTGTAGAAAAGACACCAAATTTGGAAAGGATCCATCTAGAAGCTTCTTCAACCTGGAGCTTGTACTTTACAGGCACTGAAGTGGGCAAGCCGGGAAACAGCAGCAGGGACTCTCCATGAGTGAGGCAGAGTGTGGAATGTCGACAGCTGGAAGACAGAAAGGCAGAGTGGGTTAGTCCTGATGTCCAAGCCATAGCCCTTTAGTAGTTGTCTCAGACATGGTACTGATAAGTACTGTAATCGACAACCTGATCAAGAACTTGTTTATAAAAAATAAATACATACATAAGCTAGCAGTGGTGGTGCACACCTTTAATGCCAGCACTAGGAAGACAGAGGCAGGATCTCTGTGAGTCCAGCCTGGTCCACAGAGTATGCTACCGGACAGCCAGGGCTGTTAACAGAAAAACCCTGTGTCATAAAACAAAACAAAAAACAAACAAACAAAAAACCTCAGGGCCAAGAATATTGCTTAGTGGTAGAGCACTTGTCCTGCAGGCATCCTCTAAATATCTCCAACAGCATAAAAAAGTAAAAGAAAAAAAGCATCTCAAGGTGGTGGGTGCACACCTTTAATCCCAGCACTCAGGAGGCAGAAGCAAGCAGCTTCCTGTGAGTTCCAGGCCCGGTTAGTCCCCACGGCAGTTCCTGGACAGCCAGGGAGAGCAGCAAGGGCTTGTCTCAAAAACAAAAAAGTATTTCAGCTATCTCTGTGGAGATAAAGGACAATGCTAATGAACCTTCAAGGGTTCTATCTTAAATGTGTCTTTTCCCCTGCTACTATCTTTCTCAAGTATGTTACGATCTTAAGGAAATGCCAGTCATAGTTACTTATTTCTTGAGGAAACAAGGTCATAATAGTGTTTCTTTGGCTTGAGGACACAACATCTGGGACAATGATCCCAGAGCTACCTTTCTTCCTATACAGGAGCCCTTAGGGCACAGGTGTTCCTCACTGCTGGGGTGGTACCAGTATACTCACAGTGAGCTCTGCAATTAACCAGTGACTCTGCACAGGCAGAGTGGCAGCTGGATAGCAAGATTAGTGTGGAGTCATTTGCAAAAGTAAAACAAGGAAACAACTCATAAAGATTTTTTTTAATTCCACAGCTGCAAAATACAGGTGCACTGTCAACAGCCATGAGAAGACAGACCACCTGGCTACATTAAATAAGCAAGCTACAGAGCACTATGTTATATTCTGTATTTAAGAAAATAGTATGTTAAGTTGGGTGTGGTAGCACATGCCTATAATTCTAGCAGTTCAGGGGTGGAGGCAGGAGGATCAGTGCATTAGACACCAGTGTAGGTAGCAAGCGACCTTATCTTAAAAGGAGTTGGTGGTCTCAAAAACACTTAAGAGAAGGGTCACAGGATAACCCAAAGAGGACAGTAAGGGAACAGAAACTGGAGACCTAGGAGCTGTTTTACCTTTTGACTTCATACATATTTATGCCATATGCTATAACACTTTAGAACCTAGAGCTTATAGCTGAACATGATGGATTCACTACAAATTCTTTGGGGGGGGAATGTTATTTTTATTAGCTCTTTGAGAATTCTGTACAATGTGCTTGGATTCATACTTATTTCCTTCCAACTCTTCCCAGATTCACCCACTTTCCCATCTTCCTACCACTGTGTCCTTTCCGTTTCGTTTTGTTTGGTTTTAACCATGTCAAGGTAATTTGTGGAGCCCAAATATTCCTCGACGTGTGCCTTCCACTGGAGTGTGGTCAATTTCCCAGGGGCTCCGCTCCGCTCTCACACAAAAGTGTCTCTCCCTCCCCCAGAACCCAACACCAACAGCTCTGTGACTAGAGGTAAGATTTCAGTCCCAAACCCCAATCTATGGGGATTTGGTCTTGTTTGGGTTTACATAGATCTTGTATATGCTAGAAGTTCATATGTGCAGCTGCCCTGCTGTGTTCGGAAGACATTGTTTCCTTGTAGCATCCTCTGCCGTGGGCTTACACTCTTCACTATTTTTTCACAATGATCCCTAAGCCCTGGGAGGAGGGTTCAGTATGTATGCTCCCTTTAGGACTGAGCATTCTGCATTCTGGTGTTTTCTGTGCCTTAGCAAATTGTAGGTATCTGTGTTAATCACCACCTACTGCAAATGGAGCTCCTCTGCTTTTACTCTGTCCCTGAACCACTCTGATATAGCATAAAATTAAAAAAAGGGGGTGGGAGAATAAAAGAAGTATCCTTTAGGAAGGTAAATTTAAAATAGTTTCAAGGATAATGTGCAGAAATGTTACTAAGCAAAAAAAAAAAGCAAAACTTAAAAATCAGTTTATTCACTAATGTACATAGTGCCTTACAGTAGACACTGTAATGTAAATATACAGCACATGTATATTCAACATATATCAAGTGTCACCTGTACATGCAAAGCTACATATTCAACATACACTACACATAATGTATACTACGTATACAGCAGACACTTGGTATATGTTGACTTGCTACCAGTAGCAAGGGTTCTTCTTAGGGACAATCACAAATACACAATGCCAAGCTAAACTTAAAATAAGGAGGGAAATACTTTTATTTCTAGGCAGTGGCAGGCAGTGGTTGGTTTAGTATGTAATATTTCCCTTATACTTTTCTCCACTTTTTGTCATGATGATGATCACAAAATCCATTTTTTTAATTCATAAAAGTCTTTTTTTCCCATGTATCCTTCTACTCCCCCTCCCTTCCCAGAAAAAACACTTTTAAAAGTAAAAATCTCAGGAGGAAGGTGTCACAGATGTGGCCCACCCCAAATTGACATTGTGACTGCAGTAGAGGAGGTGTGGACTTTCAGGGGAAGTCAGGTCACGAAGGTGGGGGTCCTGGGAATGGGAAGGCTGCTGTTCCTAAAAGCACAGGAGAGCCTGCTTCCTCTACCAACCAGGAAGTGGACTCTCACCAGACACCAGATCTGCCTTGACCACAAACTTCTCCATCCCAGAACTGTGAGAAACTAATTTGATTCAGCAGTCTAGGTATCCCACTGCCACATTCCAAGATGACTAAGGCTAATGGCACTACGTAACAAGAACAAGGCTAAAACCCTCACATACCACTCGTGGGAACAAAAAGTCAAAAAGCAACTCCAGAAAAGCCTATGTGAGCCTCAAAAGATAACCACCCCTCCCCCAGGAATTCCACTTTGTGTGTACAAATACAAAATGAAAATACATACCCCCACAAAAATGCATGCTCATTATACCATTTTATACAATTGCCAAGGGGTAGAAATACCCCAAATATTATCTACCAATACATGGATAAGTAAAACTGAAGTGCGTGGACCTGCTGGAGTACTACATGACCACAGAATGAAATCATGTATTGATATATCTTACACAATGGATGATCTATAAAATACACTAAGTGAATCAAGCTGAAATCCAGGACAGACAAACCTACACACAGAGAAAGTGAATGAGCAGGTGCCTAGGAAGAAAAGATAAAAGAGAAATGATCAAAATATAACAATCAGCTATGAAGATGAGTGTCCAAGTGTGTGAATTCACAGTAGCCACAAGTTGTAGACTTTCAGTTGGTAATTCTTAGTGGTGTGTAGATTATATAAATAATCTCAATAAAACTGTTTCTAAAAAGTACCTATATTCAGACTTACTCTTTGTCACATCATTTGTTACCCTGCATGCCCCCTTCTTTAACAGGAAACCCCTGTCTAAACATAACACCAGATTCTTGTCAACCAGAAAGCATGCATAGGGAGGCCATGGCTTCTGGATTTCAGCTTTCATAGAGGCTGTCAGAGTCAGAGGATCCAACCTCATTTTTCTCCTAAAAGAAAGTTTGTTCTACATTTGGTAAGGTCAGTGTGTTTATCATAATTACATAATTTAGTCAAGTATTACATTAAGAATGAGTGTGAAAAGAAAATGCTTTGTCTCTAAAAATGAACTTTTATGATCTAAAGGAAACCACTCTAAAAATCATTGTACAGAAAATGCCTCTGACTGTATTTCAAAAGATTAACAAATTTAAAGTATTTATATATTTAGTCATAAAACGTTTAAAGTATGTTAAACTTTCCTTATCTTAAACATGTTTTTTCCACGTATGTCTATCTGTATGCATGCATATGGTGTCTGCGCACGTGAATGGCGTTCACATGTAAACATGCACATGTAAAAGCCTGAAGTTGATTGACATGACTTTAGTGTCTTCCTTGATGTCTGAAATTTACTGACACGAGGTTTCTCTGAATCAAGAGCTCATCAATTCTGCCTGCACTAGCTATGCAGATCTCTTTGAGAAGTTCCTGCCTTTGCCTCCACATTCTGGAATTACAGGTGGCCCACATACCTTCCCTACTCTGAAATGAGTGCTGAGATCCAAACTGTGGTCCTCATAGTTGCTTGGAAAACGCTTTATCCTCTGAGTTCCGTAAATAAGTTTTTCTATTAAATAATTAACTGCCGGTATATTATACAACAAGTATTGTATAAGAAAGCCTCTGATGTTATTGAGGGGTGGGGAGAGTGTTGCTGGTTTGCTTCATGTTGCTTTAAAAATAGGAAATCATTAGCTTGGCCCCCTAAATCCTCCTGGTTTTATCTTCAAAGTGCAAGGATCCACACCATGCCTTGCTGTCTAAGGTACTTTTCTATGAGACTATAGAGACTAGACATGGTGGCCCAGCAGTTAGGAACACTGCCTGCTCTTGCAGAAGGTTCAATTTCCAGCAGCGACAGGGCAGCTCACAACTGTCTGTAACTCATGCAGGAAACACCACAGCCCCCTCTGGCCTCCCTGGTGCACCTCTCCTGGTGCATAGAGACATGCAAAACACCCATGCACACACACAGAACAAAAAAATAAATCTTGCTTTAAACAGACTAATACATATTACTATCACTCTAAGGAGCGCCTGACCCTGCTGAATACCCCCTGAATACACCTGGCATGTCAAGTCTCCACACTATCTGCACCCCTACCCACCCCTATCATATCAGTGATACTATCTCTTCAACTGGAAGCAACTGCCCAAGGTCAGCCCTACAAGGTCAACTCAGACCACTGCAGGCCCCTCCCCTTCCCAGGCACTTCACCCCCCCCCAGGCATTTTATCTCTAACCCTCCTTATTTCAAAGCTAAACTACAACCCATCTAAGTATTCAGGTGACCCTTATGTTAACAAGAAAAAGAAGCCCAGGGCACTGGAAAATCCTCACTCATTTACACTCAGGTATCAGCGCCAGAGGCCTCATCTCCTCCTAGAACCACACATTTCCTCCTCCCCCTTTTTTTTAGAAAGAAAATTATTCTTACACTATTATTGTTGGGTTTTTGTTGTTGAGGAAGATGCTCTCTCCCTCCATCATATGGTTGTGATCCAAGTCATCAGGCTCCTCGTCCAGTACGTCTTGACCTGCTGAGCCCTCTCAACAGCCTGCCTTTCTCGGGACTCAACCTAATCAATTCTGTCATGAGCTGTGACCCCAATGCCTGTAGCACTAACTACACTTTCACTTCACCACAACAGAAGCTATGTGGGAATCCAGCTAGGTCCCTGCCCTCCCTTCTTCAGGGACCTCACTGCATCTCACACACTGCTTCCTAAGGCAGAGTTCTGCCATCCACTCCAACCAGATGGCAGGGGGGGGAGGGGGGGGGAGGGAGGAAACGCACTGCCCCGGGAGTCAAGACTGTAACAAGAGAGACCAAACCACCAACCCAACTCCCTAATGTCCTCTAGGCTCAGTGTCATACAAATATATCCCACATAGTCCTACACCCACATCTGCCGGCCCCTTTCTGCTATCTGGAATGTCCTGCCTTTGTGTCTGAGAACCGAGACACTTCTAAAAATGTCTTTAAAGTAAAAGGCCACTTACCCACTCAAGAGCCTTAGGCTTCTCAACTGCAAAATGAGAACAATACCTCTAAGGGCTATTTCATAAAGATTCAAAAGGACTGTGAAAGTATCCTGAGCACTGTTTAGTGTAAACTTAGAACAATAGCTGGCAGGTGTCAATCAACAGTTCTGTGTTGTTGTTCCATGAACACAATGAGAGCCCAAGAAGTATTTTCTCAATCGACAGAACAATAGAAAATGCCTTTTCCAGCCACACTGCACTCAGCTCTCCAAAGAACAGTCTGTGGCTTGGTACCTCTAGGATGGGAAGAGAATTTCCAATGGAGCTTTCATCCCATGGGAATCTCACAGACACATGAGGTGAGAACAGAGACCCACTATTTGATGCACTAATACATAGGGAAAATGAGAAAGGTGGTGGAGTCATTTCACCCTGTGTGTGTGTGTATGTGTGTGTCTGTGTGTATCCTTTGCTCTCGTATCTGTTTTTCAGTGCACACAGGGCGTTCACACCATTGTCTAGCCACCACTTTCATGACTCGAGAACCCTCTTCATCTTGCAGAACTCAGTCCCCATGACACACTGCCACTGCATTACCCTGCCCTGGCCTCTTACTGACACCCACCCATATACTGTCTCAATACAACTGGAATCACAGCTACCTGCCCTCTGGGAGCCTGAGCCTTGGCTATTTTCACCAAGAACAATGTCTTCAATGTTTATACATGTTACTTTGTTTTTCAACAAGATTTTCAAGACCACTCAAGGACACAGCTTAAGTACACTGTAACCGATGTATATTAGTGGCACTGCCTTGAAGATCTGGATGACTCAGACAAGGGGGTGGGGGCACATCCCTCACTTGACTGTGGGCATCCTGCCAGGTACTCTGGTAGGTGCGTTTCCCACACCTCTTAATTAAGCCCACACAAGTCTAAGGAGGTAGCTACTGTGCCTCTCAATTCACAACTGAGAAAAGGGTCTCTGAAGCACTCTCAATGTGAGCCTGGCCACTACTTCACATCCAATTTCCACTTGGTTTCCATCATAGAGCTTTTATCACTAGCTGACACCAGCCTGTTTATATTTATGTTTATGTATTGAATGCTTCGACTGTCTGTATGGAAAGCTATTGTTACAGGGCGGGCCCAGTGGAGATCACAGAGGACAAGGAAAAGCAGACTGAGTGACATCACAAGGGGAATGTCACCTGTGCCTGTGACACAGAGGTGAATCATTACTCTATCCAGAGGATCACAATGTTATAACAAAACTGTATCTATGGACTACACAGCTTACAACCCAGATATCATCTCTGGTCCTTTTGGAACTCTACTCCATAAATGTCTTTCTTAAATGGTCAGAATGGAGAAGGCATTATCAGTGCCAGACACATTAGGGTTTGTTCCTGGGTACAGAATCAGAGACAATAAAACAGAGATGGAAAAAAAAAAAAAAAAAAAAAAAAAAGAAGCCCATAACCCAGAAATCCAGCTTTAAAAAGGCAAACAAAACCTATCACATTCTTATTTTTTCCATGTTATTTTTCTTTCTTTTTTTCTTAAGACAGGGTTTCTCTGGGTAGCCCTGGCTGTCCTGAAACTCACTCTACAGACCAGGCTGTTCTGCCTCTGCCTTTTAAGTGTTGGGATATATACACCTCAAGTATATTCTTCACATTGTTACGGTTTGAATCTAAAATAGCTCCCATGAGCTCAAGTTTTGGACTCTTAATCTCCTGTGGGTGTTGTAAGTTAGGGAGGTTGTGAAGTCACTAGGAGATGATGCTAACTTGCAGAAATAAGTCAATAGAAGCGTGCCTCCCCTCCGGCGGTCATAACATGACCCCTGGCCCGGGTGAAGCTCTGATTCCAGGTCCACTGCGATTCCCATCAGCCCCTGGCTACAGATTCCAGCACCATCAACTGGGCTGTCTTTCCCTGCCTTCCCCAGGTGATGGACTACGATCATCAGAAACTGTGAGTCAAAAGCAAATGTTTTTGTCACAGACTGTGGTCACAGCAACATCAAAGTAACTATGTAAAAATAGCTACACATACAAAACTATGCATTTCTCTCTTTTTCCTTTGGCCTGAAGCATCCTACATTGCTCATTTTCCCCCTTACAGTTAATTAAAACTCTTTATTATGCTTCAAAGTTATTAAAAACTAAATACACACTTATAACTTCTTAAGTATCTTTCTTCCCAAGCTAATGATGTAAACTATGTCCAGAATATAAAATGGTGCAGTAAGGAACCAGGTTCTTTTAAGGGCTTCCAATAAATCCCTACGTCCAATCAAAGTCTACATGTCCCATTAAACTGTTGTTTTCAGAAAGTAATTTCTTTTGATCACAGCATGAAAAAATGTTAGTCAATTAAGAGGAAAAAAAATATTGTGTTCACAAAATAACCTTATCCTCACCCATGCAAGAAGCCAGCAGTTTCCTTTCTGTGGGAAACAATAGGTCTTGGGAAATACATTCCCTGTTAAATGTCTTTGGTATTCTCCACACACAATTGGTTCAACTTCCTAATAATCACCATTTACCAGAAATGTGAAAGATAAAAATCCATCATGATACACAATGAGATGAAGCAAGCCAAAAAGAGATAGGAAAGAAAATCGAAAAGGCTCCCTGAACAAGTCAAGGGGAGTCAAAACTTTCAAGCCAACACAAACATCTCCCACTAGGCAGAAATTAGAATGGCAATTTCAAGGTAACAAACTCATTTCTTTCTTCTTTCTGAAGGAAGAGTCACACCCATTAGCATGCCCACATCACCTCTGCCAAGAAGGAGCAGGGGGAAGCCCCTCAGCTACTTCGACATTTTTGTCTCCTTTGATGATAAAAGCTCCCCGAACAGTGGTCTCTGTTTAGTACCTCATTCCCTCCTTCTCACACTCCTTCACCCATCCCACCTACATTCCACAGGCATCAGTGTTCTCAGAGCTCTGGATAGCTCATGAAACTCAGGTCAGAATCCAGCCCCAGTCTTCAGTGGACTCAGGGGCAGCATGTCTCTCTCATTTTAAAATCCTTTCTTCACTTGGACTACAAAATGCCACCAGCCATCCCAGCTTTATTTTGCCTGTTTTAGAGACAAGAATCTGGCCATATGTAGGTCATGCTGGCTTTGCGGTCCATCCTTAGGCCTCAGAGCTTCTGCTCCCTGGGTACCTTTTCTCTGATTCTTTCCCAACTTTAACTGACAGAACAACCCAAGGTCACCACCCAACCTCCTGCCCTTGGCCATCACCTCTGCGGCCAGATCTCCAGAAGGCTTACTTTCCAATCTGGTTACCCCAATACAGAGCCGGCATCTGTCATTCAAGCTTCCCTCTCTTCTAACCACCAGCTTCGCAAAAGCGCTATCTGTCCATTTGGACTCACCTAACGGATCCCAAACTCAACTCTTCTTAATATAGCCCCCAAAGCTTTGCTTGTCTCTGGTGTGGTTCTTCGAAATGCCCCAGACATACTACCCCCTTTCTTTCTTTTCCACACAGGCCCCACCAGCACCCCATCACCAGTTCTCCTCACTCGGCCATTAAATTAGTGTCTCTCCCAAACCTGGGCATTTCTTTTCACATCTGCTGCTACTCCAGCCACTGGCCATGTCCTCTCCCATCCTCAGACCCATCCTTAACATCCTATTGGCTTCCTGGTTCACCAACTGAGGAAATACACAAGCTCTCTCCCGTCCTACTCTAGCCACACCAGCTTTCCAGTTAGAACAAACTGCCAGAGAACCTACCTGTGCATGTGCCCCCTCCCTCCATCCAGACTTGAAAATGCCATCTCCCCAAAGAAACTCACGGACTTCCCACCCGAACTAAGTGCTGCTCACCATGCGCTCAATAACCTGACTTTTCATCCTATATCCAGTGTCCACACTTGCCCACCTGAGGAAGCCGATGCTCTCAGGACAGCCATTTCCCACTAGGATCCATCTCCTTACTCAAGAACCAATTGTTGAATAAACGGTGCCAGTGAGGACGCCATCTTTAAAAACACTCAGTGTCTTGCTAATGGTTTACGCACTAAAATAAGTACTGAATATCAACGACATCCTGCATTTCCATTTGGCTGCTTCTGAAATTCAGTAAGCAGCACACAGTGACTGCAAGGGAGCTGAGCTGGTCTGAAGCCCTCAGTGCTGCTGTGTAGATGATCTCTGTGTTGAAATATAGCCCAATATCTCCAGAAAATGATATATTTTAACTCGCTCCTCTCTTCCTATGTGGTAACTCAATCAAGCTACATTTAAAGGAAGAGACTCATTTGTAGGACAACCTAAAATAACCTTGTGTCCCGTTCCAATGCCCACCCCAGTGACTGCCACAAAAGAGAATATTCCAACAGCTTAACAATTAGAAAAGGAAAACATCCCATTCTACACCTAAAGTTGAGTTTGTTGGGGGCTTTTGTTGTTTTGTCTTTACATTTATTTATATTGGGGATCAGGACACATGCACGCCATGGCATAGGTGTGTGGTGGTCAGAGAGCAGATTTCAGGAGTCCATTTTCCCTTCCGCTATGTGGGTTCTGCAGGTTCAACCCAAGTCCTCAGGCTTGGCAGTCAGTGCCCTAAGATGCTAAGTCACCTCACTGGCCCCAAACCATGAACCTCTACAAAAGTACTTTAAGATACGAATAAAGAAAAGAGGGGATTGGAGAGATGACTCAGTGGTTAAGAGCACTAACTGCTCTTCTAGAGGTCCTGAGTTCAATTCCCAGCACCCATGTAACACCCATGGCAAAACATCAATGCACATTAAAATACAAGTTAAAAGAAAACTCCTCCTTTGAAAAGGGGGAGGAGAGGGGAGTTATTATCTGCTATGATCTGATAGCCTCCTGCCAGCTCACACCTCTAAGATGAGCCCCCAAAGAAAATAGTTCTTGCCCAGGCCCTCCCTCCATCAAGCATGTTAAGCTAAATATAGACTGCAATCTTCAACTGCCGCTTCTATCCCTGAAAGGAAAGAAGAAATACAAACCCTGGCAAGTCATTAGTTCCCCAGTTAATGTGTGTAAGAACAATCACTCCCATGTGAAGAGAGAAGATGGGCAAACGTTTAACTCCAACAGAAGTGGTCCTAAAGGTGTGAAGGCAGCTGTTCCTTGGGTGGGGGGAGATATGATCAGAATGGTGATAGAAAACACAGATAACGGGGCTGGAGAGACAGAGGGCTCAGTGCTTAAGAGGCTCCGTGGTCAAGAGCATGAACTGCTCTTCCAGAAGACCTGTCCTAGCACATACGTGGTGGCTCACAACTTCAGTCCCAGGGGACCCAACACCCTCTTCTGACTTCCTCAGGCATCAGACACATGCACGGTGCCCAGCCACACATGCCGGGCAAAACATCCATGCATATAAGATTAAAGATAAATAAATAATAAAAGCACAAATGAGGGCTGGAAAGTGGCCCAGGAGAACAAGGGTGCTTGCTACGCAGGAATCGAGGCCTGGGGAGGGTTCAATTGGTAAAATGCTTTCCATGTAAACATGGGCTTGAGTTTTCATCTGCATAAGAAGCAGGGCACTGTGGGACTCAGTTCTACTCTCAGTTCTGGAGAGGTGGAAACAAATGAGCACTGCGGCCCACTGACTGGCCAGCCTAGCTCAATTGGTGAGCCCTAAGTTCCGTGAGAGAGCCTGTATCAAATAATAAGGTTGAGAGCAACTGGGAAAGACACCCAACATTGGCTTCTGGTCTCCATATACTCACATACACCTGTGCATTTGCATGCATGCATGCATATATATATCACAAACACCAAGAGAGAAACTTAGCAAAAGGTTTGTAAATGTCAGTGGTGAAATATAAGGTGACTCTTGGTAAACTGACATTTCTTTCAGTGTCGTTTCCTGGGAGATGGTCTGTGGGACCATCTTTATTTCATTGACATAGCAGATACTAACATAACTGGATTGTGCTGGTCTGCATATAACACCAAGGCCAGGTGGAATCCCAAACTGGTCTACAGTAGGGAATAACTGAGAATAGCCATCTATACAAACTGTCATATAGATAGAAAGAAGGTCTAGGAACCAGCTCCTGGAGCACCTAGCATGATAAAGGAAGAGTAGAGAGAGCTGAGGATGGGCCAGTGGCGATCCTTGACAGTATGGTATCCTGGAAACCAAGTATTTCTGGGTAATATAGCTAGGGTTTGTCAATTTGACAGGATCTACAATCACCTAGGAGACAAGTCACCAGGCACACCTGCAAGTCTCTGACTGTGACTGGAGCAGATTATCTTGATTAGATGGGAAGCAATCCAAATACAAACAGTCCATCTGACAGGTAAGGTATGGTTCATAGAAGTCTAAGGCTGGTCCACAGTTAAAGCTTCTCCCTGGCGGGGAGGAAGTTTGGGACATAATTCTTCCAACTTTTCTCTTTTAAACCTCTCAGCAAATACCTGTGTGGGGTTGGCTTTATGTGTCACTTTGGGGCTAGGCATGGTACCAAAGTGGCTGAACACATGTTTAATATGAGATTAATAGTTAAATTAATAGACTAAGAAAGATAGACTGCACTCCAAGCCAGGCACAGTGCTGCATGTAATTTCAGCTACTCAAAGGCTGACAGTCAAGAGCATCACAAGTTTAAAGGCAGCCTAGAAAAGATATGGGGACCCTGATCTCAAGACAGACAGACAGACAAAACCCAACAGCCTCCAAACTGTGAGTGGACCAGGTCCTATCAGGTGAATACCTGAATGGAAACACACTAATCTTTCTAAGAGACTGGTGAAGCTGGCCATCAGACCAAATTACAACTCTCTGGGCCCCCAGCCCACCCATCTACTCTGCAGACTACAAATTTGTTAAGTCTCTACAACCAGGCAGGCAATTCCCTAAAATTTAAGAACTCTCAAAATGGTCTCATGTCTGTCTGTCTTTTTCAATCTACTAGCACATGTGAGTGCACAGAGAGAGAGAGACAGAGAAAGAAAGAGAGTGAGAGTTCAGTTTAGTTGTTCTAACAAATATTCACTAATATAATCCAAATTAGCATCTAAAAAGGATTTTTGCCATTGACTAGGCAATAAATATACTAAGAATATGACAGGGAGGTATGACACAACCTATTGAAACATGATAGAAATTAATGGGAAAGATGACTGCTAATAGATAAGGAATTTCTTTAGGGGATGATAAAATGTCCTGCATGTTTTCAAATCTAGGGATAAAGTTACACAATGCTGTAAACATGCAAAAAAAAAAAAAAAAAAAAAAAAAAAAAAAAAAAAAAAAAAAAAAAAAAAAAAAAAAAAAAAAAAAAAAAAAAACCCACTGGATGACATACTTTTTAAGAGATGTATTTATTTATTTTGGGTGTGTGAGTGTTCTTTCTGCATGTGCACCACATATATGCAGTGCCCACGGAGGTGAGCAGAGAGTCCTGGGATCCACTAGAACTGGAGTCACAAGTGGCTGAGACATGATATGGGTGCTGCGACCCTGAAACCCAGAGCAGCGAATAATCTTAAGGGCTGACCCATCTCTCCAGCCCTGGATGGCATACTTTTAAAGGGTATATTTTTATGGTACATGAATTACATCTCAATAAAGTTGTTGTATACAAAGATGAAGAAGGGGGGAGGGAGGAGGACACCCCTGTGAAACTAACAAGCATCATAAATAACAGTGGCAAAATGTCAGCCCCTTCATAAGTTAATTAGCGTTTACACGTTCAAAGTCATTAAGTTATATAGAGAGCCTCAAAGAATCTTAGAGAATAGAATAACAAAGCAAACCAACAAATTAGTTACATGTCTGGTTTAAAAAAAAAAAAAAAATCAAAGGCTGCAGAGCAAGGAGTCAAATAAAAGCTCTGACTTCTGAGAGATGAGCTGCAAGGGCCAAGGCCAGCGTGGAGGCACACCACTGGATCTCAACATGCAGAACACAAGAACACAGAGAAACCACGGCACTACAAGCCAATCTGGGGCACAGTGTGTGACCCCAAAAAAGTACAAATAAAAAATATCCCACATACTCACAGGCACTCATGTACGTACACACACGTACACACACTCTCTCTACTTTAAGAATATGTGTCTTACCTAAAAGTAAAACAAACTATAGGACAAAAATCTTTAACTTGCAATAATTAATAATTCTAACCATTTCAAGTGTCCCATCCCACACTTAGTCTAATTACAGGGATTGTTTCAAATAATGAAATTCTCTCACTTTATTTACCATAATGTTGCTATTTGCAAAAGATATTAGCTCCCACCTATACATTAAGACACTGCATGATACACACTATGTGTGTGTTTGGTGGCATACTGATGAGCCTGGTTGCCTTCCAAGAAATACTTTTAAACAAAAATGCATTACAAACAGTGCATATAAACACATGTACACAGTCAGCACACAGAGATACACAATACAGAGTGGAGACAATGGCTGACGAAAGAAACAGGAAGTCAAAAGCATGGAGAGAAATCCGGTGTGGCAACACCAAAAAAAGTGCATAACTGGGGACCTGTGAGAATTAAGATCTGGTTTTGCTAGAATCAAATCATAATGAAATTGGAATGTGTGTGTTTGGGACCCTGGCCAACAGCATAAGAGTGCTTTTATTTAGGACAGCAGTACCAGTCATAATCAAGTTTTAGAAAGCCACACTGAACTGGCAGATAGCGGAGGAAGGGAACACTGTAAGACAGACAGTGTTCTAGGTGCCCGAAGTGATGCTCTCAAGGCCCAAGATGACCAATTAAAGAGAACAGGCAAGAGCAGAGAGTTCTCAGTGTTGGGTTAAGATTAAAAACTACAGCTGTTAAAGAGACAATTCAGATCCCTACAAGATCTGAGCCAAGGACAGAATCAACTGAAACTAGAAGTACTGAAGAGAATTAAATTTATTAGAAATTCTGGGGCTGGAGAGATGGCTCAGTGGTTAAGAGCACTGAGTGCTCTTCCAGAGGACCTGGGTTCAATTCCCAGCACCCACATGGCAGCTCACGACTGTCTATAACTCTAGCTGCAGGGCAAAACATCACTGTACATAAAATAAAAATAAATAAATAAAAATCTTAAAAAAAAAAAAAAAGAAAAGAAAAGAAAAGAAATTGTGGAGAAAATAGTTAACGAGACTATGAATGATCTCAACACAAAGGAACTATGTATCTGAGTTGATGGATGTGCCCCCTAGCCTGAACTGACCCATATATCAAATACATAGTGAAATGTCACGGGATACCTCCATAGATACATATATGATTATGCCTTTATTTAACCTATTTTTACTTTATTTTGAAGGACTACACATACACATATGGGCCATACATGTGCCACAGCACACACATGGTCAGAGGACAACTTGTCTAAGTTGGCTCTTGCCTTCCATCATGTGGTCCTGGAGATCCAACTCGGGTCCTCACATTCTCACCCACTGAGCATCTCACCAGCCCAATCATTAGCTGTTAATTGTTTTAATGTAATATGTTCCTTTTGTTTGATCATTTTCTCGAGACAGGATCGCAATGTGGACTTCAGGCTGACCTCAAATTTATCATCTTCCTACCTTTGCCGCATGAATGTGCCACCATGCCTGACTTTCTTACCACCATCATCATCTCTAATTAAACACAGTATCTTGATATGTAACTTACACTTGTTGCAAACTCACAAGCCTCTGGCTTCAGCTTCCTGAGTGCTGGGATTTCAGAAGTGCACCTTTTCTGCTTTAAATAAATTTTAAGTCATGGAGGAAATTTTTAAATAAAGCAAAGGCACGTATGTACAATGGTGTTTTCCTGACCAGGAGTCCACAAAGGTAGGTGGCACAGCAAAAGGAACTGGACGGCTCCAATACTGACTGGTCTAATTTAAACAAAGACCAGAGGGAAGGCCAGACAGTGGTTTTAAGATACGGCTGCAAACTCTCTGATGCTCCTGGAAAGGAGGGGGGCCTGCGTCCCCTCCCTTCTCCACAAACAATGAGGCGTAAGTGAAGTCTGTTCTGAGACAAAACAGAAAAGGCCACACTTAGCTACCGACAGTCTCCTAAGGCTGCACTGTGGAGGCGGGGCCAAGCATCTCCATGGGAGTCCTGCTCTCCAGAGGCCACCCTGTGAAGGGAGGGAGACTCAGGAGTGTGAGCTTGTGAATCCTCTCAGGCCAAGGCCATGTGAAACCCCCAACCTTCTGTCTTGCAGGCAGCCTCAGAAAAAATCTAAAGAGGAAGGTCTGGATGAGCTGAAGCAAACCCTGTATCTGTGAGCAAAATACATGACTGTTGTTGTTTCAAACCACAGCTTTTGGGTGGTTTCTCACACAGCAGTACTGACACCACAGAAAGGCCGATACTGAAGAAGTGAAATCTTCCTCTGATCAGTGGGGAAAGCTGTTAGGGGGAGATAAAGGAGAGACAGACAGAAGGAAGGAGTGGGGGTGGGGGGGGCAAGAGAAAGTGAAGGAGAAAGGATAGTGAGTCTTCTCACACAAAAACACGCACACACCCAAAAATATATAAGGGAGAAAGTTAGATAATAGCATCTTTGCTTTGTAAGTCACATGCGAAACAAACTTTAAAACTCACCAAAACATGCTGGAGATCATTTTAAAGAGGTGAGATTTTGTTTTAATTTCTTCAAATTTTCTTCAGACTAAAAACAGCTTCTATCCTTCCTCTTGATGTCTAGGTGTGGCTGCTCTCTAAGATTATCTATCTCACTAGTGGACGGACAAGACACAAGCATCAATGAAGACGGTTCTCCAAGCGTCTTCCTCTCTTCTTACCAAGAAGCAATGTACCACTCAGCTGCTTCAAAGTCCAGCTGTTTCCACCCCATCTTAACAAGGCAGGTTTACATCTTGGGCTACTATTCAAGGAAGAGGGAGACACCATTTCAAATTTTGTTAAAAAAAAAAAAAACAAACAAACAAAACAAAACAAAACAAAAACAAAGTATCACATTGTATTTCAAGGACAATGAGACAATCTAACACTAGTCTTCTCATTAGTGATCTATAAAACTGTTCTTATCAAAAGGAGATGCTGAAGGCTGGGGAGACAGTTCAATGGCTCTGAATGTTTGAGGAACTGAGTTCAAATCTCTGGAACTCATCTAGAAGCTGGAGGCATTGCATAAGTATCTGCGACCCCCAAAGCTCCCATGGGAAGATAGAAGGCAGAGACAGGAGAATCTTTTCTCCCCAAAGCCATGGGCTAATGAGCCTGCAATGGAACAACAGAGACCCAGTCTCAAACACTCAGAGGAGGCAAGGCCCAACACCTCAGGCTGTTCTCAGACCTCCATATGCACTTCACGTACTGTAGCATGTGTGAATCAATCTCTCTCTCTCTCTCTCTTTCTCTCTCTCTCTCTCTCTCTCTCAGACACAACACAGAGGGGCTAAGTATTCACTTATTTAAATTACTAAGCATCAAATTATACCAATACCCATTATCCCTTCTTTAGCAATAGAACACTCGAGTTTTAGCTACAGACATGGCTATCTACCCAGTCATTACAATTTCCAGCTTCATCTCTAAATGGCTGTGGCAATATGACCATGTTCTAATCGAGAGGGCATGAGAAAAAAGGTTGGCCATTCAAGGCATGTGCCCTAGTTTGGTTTCATGAAACACTGATGAAATGTAACTCAGGGAGGAGAGGGTTTATTTCATCTTCCATTTTTAAGTCTGTCATTTAGGAAGGCCGGTGCAGGAACCAGGAGGCAGGAACTGAAGCAGAAACCATGGAGGAAACACTGTTCACCAGTTTGCTCCCAGGCTCATAGTCTACTCCCCCTTTTTTGGTTTCTCTATGTAGCCCTGGCTGTCCTGGAACTGGCTATGTAGACCAGGCTGGTCTCAAACTCAGAGATCTGCCTGCCTCTGCCTCCCAAGTGCTGGAATTAAAGGCATGCACCGCCACTGACCAGCTTAATTTTCTTATATAGACCAGGTCCACATGTAAAGAAATGGCATACCTCTGACAGTGGGCCAGGTCCTCTCACACCAATCAGCAATCAAGACAATGTCCCAAAGATATGTCTACTGGAGACACAGGCCAATCTGATGGAGGCAATTCCTCAGTTAAGATACCGTCTTCCAAGGTATGTCTAGGTTTCTGTCGAGCTGACAAAAACTAATAGTGACAGAGTACATCTGTGTTCCTAACCTAGGCCTCTTTCCTTCCTCCTCACTGAACATTAGAACTTCCCAGGCCAGAAAGGCACCCATTGACTCCAGAGTCAGCCCACCTCGTCTGGCCCATGCATGTCTTACGAAGCACACTCTCTCACACTCTCTCTCTCTCTCATGCACACACACACACACACACACACACACACACACACACAAAACACATGCATGTCTTATTCAAACCACACACATATATAACACATATGTAACATGAGGAGTCAGGAATTGCCCCGGCAGTGGAAACGCAGTAAGAGTACCAGAAATGAAGAACCCTACACTTCCCGTAACTAATACTTGAAGAGCAGGAGACTGTAAATCATAAGTAAGTGGCTGGAGTGAGAGAGAGAGAGAGAGAGAGAGAGAGAGAGAGAGAGAGAGAGAGAGAGAGAGAACCATAGCAAACAGAGCTGCATCAGTCTTACAGGGAAAGTGATGCTTAAGGCAAGGGTCAGAAGATGGGGAGACAGGACACCCCAGTGCTGTGGCCTGCTGGCCATTTGCAGGGCTCACCACAGCTACTGTTGCAAAGCTAAAGAGAGGGACAAAACACCACAGCAGGCGGACTTTCAAGTCAGCAGATTCTTTGTGACTGAAGTGTTAGCACAGCTCTTGCCTTTCAGCATGGGAAACTGCTCAGTCAAGCCGGCTATGCCGGCTGTTCACTAGAAACATCCAGGCCTGGAAGTTGTTCCTGGGTAGCACCGTGCAAATGATCCACTGGTAAAATGGACACGGTTCTTCCATTAGAATCCTCAAGTTATGCTCATGGACTGTCATACTGGATAATGACTTCAGCAGGGCAAGTGATACATAATTAGGTGGGCAAATGAGTTCAAGGCAGGCCAGCCAGGACTACACAAAGAGATCCTTTCTCAATAGATGGATGGATGATGGATGATAGATAAATAGACAGACAGACAGATTGGTAGAGTTCCCATGTGCCTTAAGGATTAACTGACCCCGGGTGACCTTCATTCTCTCCCTCAAGGTTCACCTGAAGAAGGTGAACCCATGCTTGGCTGTGCCCTCTGTGTGCTATTTAGTACCTCGGTGCAGCCTGGTATAAGGACCCATGAGGAGGAGAGAGAACACTCAAATAAATCTGCCAATAGCGTGGGTTGTGCCCTCGCAAAACACTACTGAAGTGGCCCAGGCAAGCAAAGAGAGTGCTTTGCACCAGAGCGGTAGCAGCAAAAATGGCAGAAAGAAGAAACTACATGTAATTTAAAAGAAGAATGAGTCTACTAGAGCTTCTAGTGAACAGAATGTAAAACACAAGAGGGAAGTTAGAGATAACTGTTAAGATTTTTGGCCTGAGCAACTAAAAACAAAAAGCTGAGAGGAAGCTGCGTGAGAAAATGTCCCAATAGGGTCATGTTAAATCAGATACATGGTTGGTGATGCGGTTTGGGGAAGTTATGGAACTTTTAGGGAGGTGGAGCCTTACTGGAGGAAGTGCACCACTCGGGGTGGGCCTTGAGGGATTTACATCCTCACTGCACTTCCAGTCCGTCCTGACTTCCTTCTGTGCATGGACAATCTGTGATGAGCCAGCTACATGTTGCCATGCCACGCCTTCCCTGGAACTAGGGACTCACTCTCCTTCTAGAATGGCAAACCAAATTAAACTCTTTCTTCCCTAAATCACAGTATTTTATCCCAGTCCAGAGAAGGAGCATACACGGAGTTGTATGTCACGTCTGACACTATTGAATGACATTTTTCTGTGTTTATTTTCTCCTTTATAACACAAGGCAGCCACAACAGCTCCAAACTCAGGCCAGAAAAATCAGTTTACAAGAACAGCAGAGAGGACGAGTAAGGTACAAAATAAGAAAAGGAGCCAGACAATCAAGGAGATGGGGTTCTGTGAACTGTCCACAGTAACCAAGAAAAGAGCACCCCTAAATAATCTAAAGGGAAAGGAGGGGGGCTCAAAAATATAACCTCAAAGTACTGAAATGATAGCCCCGCGACTCACTCTTCCAGACACCCGACTTCCCAGCACCTAAATGGTGGTTTACAGCTGTCTGTAACTCCAATCCTAGAGGATCCTAAACCCTTTTCTGCCTCCACAGGCACCGCACAGACACACATGCAGGCAAAACACACATACTCATAAAATAAAAATAAGTATTTTTTAAAAACTTAATTTCAAATCAGACAATTGAAGAGGTTGGAGTTTCAAAATCTTCCAAAATAAAATTAATTGAGCACAGACTTTTCTACCAAAACCATCAATCAAGGGAGAAGGCAGAATTTACTTGAAGGTATCCTTCAGCCAAACTAGGGTGAAAATGAAGAAAGTTTGATGTGAGATACACAAGAAACGGTGGCCATGATCCAAGAACAAAATGAGAAATAAGTCCCAGGATGGCAGCTGGGAAGCAGGAGACACAATTCATCCTATTAAATCAGAAATTTGGTGAACTCCATGCAAAAAGAATGGAATGGATTCTATTCAAAGACAGAATAATTAGGAGGCTGGCTTAACAACAAAAATGCAGCTTCTCTTCTCAATTAAGGAATAAAAAAAGATGTGCACAGAGAACTCCAGAAGAATGCCACTGGCTGGCTAGCCACAGTCTTAGGAACTTGGCTGACTTTTTTATTTTTCTTGTTCAGGTATCAGTGGATAGATGTTGATTATGTCCTTCAAACGCCTGGGATAAAGCTCTGGAGACGGGACAATGATGGACCCAGTGACCCAACGTACCCAAACCAATGAAAACATGCAAAGTCACCTGGAAGAACTGACTAAATAATGAAGGGAAAGAGTTAATGGGTAGAAAGTTGTAAAGGGACTTCTCTGTCTATCGGTGGGTTTAAGTATAGACTCCATGGATGCCCCACTCATACCTGAAATACTCACTGCTCCATGAGGGTGGTGAGGTTAACTGAGGGCCTCTAGCTACTGACTGCATCCAAGGTGGGCCTGGTCTTGAAGAGAATAAGACTGTTCTTCAGAATGTCAGCTCCAGCCTGAGAAAGAGGGGTTCGGGCTGAGCAACCTCTGCCTAGCATAACACTTCTCTAAAGGACCGTCTTGATTCCAGGAGCCCCCGGGTGCCAGCAGACTGGGTGTGACCCAGTCTGGAAGTCTTACTTGGTCCATCCTGTTCTGTGTAAGACATCCGATGGACAGAGAGGAACACCCAGAATCAATACCACTCAGGATCGAATACTGCTTCATATCACTTGAGGGAGTCCTTTTTTTGGAGTGATGTACAGTGAAATATTTAAGAGCAGAGAACTCATACAATCTGCAAGTTTCTCCCAAAAGATTTGCTACATTTTATTCAGTCATAAAGAACAATGAAATCACTCACAGGAAAGTAGATAGACCTAGAGATTAACATGTTATGCAAAAAATAAACTCAGAAGTGTGGTATGTTTTCTCTCACATAAGAATCTAGATTTAAAAACAGATACAGAAGACATAAAAGAAGGGGAACATTTGGGAAGAAAAGGGCTATCAATGGTCCCAGGATTGAGGGGAGAAGGGGAACAGAGAATAAAGGTGTGTGTGTGTGTGTGTGTTTGTGTGTGTGTGCGTGTGTGTGTGTAAAGTCATGAAGCCCATCAACCTACACAAAAAATATATCTCAGAAAAAGATTCATCAAATTAAAATTCTAGATGTGTCTAGATACTCAGACAAAGGTAATGAAAGCAAAAAGTTCACATGACAAAATGTTCTGGATGAATAGATAGATCTAAGTAATATCCAGGCAGCAATTCACATTGCCCATCTCATGACCTACCTTTAAATTTCAAATTGTTTCAAAAGCATGTTTTTGTTGCTGTTGTAGGGGGTGGTTTGGGTTTTTTGTTCTTGTTGTCGTTTGTTTGGTTTTGATCTTTGGAAATGGGTTCTGGCCATGCAGCCTGGGCTGGCCTCAAACATGTAGTTATCCTCCTGCCTCATATTATCCTATCTGTGGGGAAATGCGTGATAAAGGAAGAAGAAGGGTCAGGGAGACAAACCAGCGGGTAAGAGGCTTGCTGTACAAACATGAGGACCTGAGTTCAAATCCCCAGCTCCCACATAAAAGGCCAAGCTCTGAGCAACAGGAACAAAAAGATGGGTGGGGGAGTCAGGGTCCAAAACACATCACCTACCCCACCCACCTGTCGTGTCTTTCCACACATAACCAAGGAAAGAATGCTTGGAGCTCCAGGACACACTGGCAGTAAGAGAGAAGCCAGAAAACCACAAGTGATCTGCACGTCAACAATCTGATGACAACATCCCAAAACCAAGACAAAAGGTGGGGAAAGGTGGGACACGGTGACATGTATGAAAAACATGTACACATGACACTGACGCTGAGCCACCTGATGACAAGGAAGAGGCTCCCTGAGATTGGCCAGGGTTATGGTTCAGGGCTAATGGGCAACAGTGAGGAATGAGTTTCAACATCAGTGAAGGTAGAGGTGTCGTTCTGCCACTAAATCAACTCAGAAAGAGGAGGCAAGGGAACTGCAGAGCAGGCCACATCAGCAAGCTCGGGGTTTGATTGAGAGACCCTGTCCTCAATGAATAAGTTGGAAAGAGCAATCAAAGATGATTTCCTACATCAGCCTCAGGTCTTCATATGCATGCGCACCTGCTCTCCCAGACATGAATATACACATACATGCACACTGTACACACACATGAAAATGGAAAAAGACAGACAGAGTCTATTGGGCTCTGAGGCCAGACACAGCTTCTGGTGTGATTAATTAGCATGAGGTCCTAACATTGAAGAAATAGAAATGTACCTGTACCTTATTGGTCTGAAATAAGGACTTGTGCAGTTATTTTGAAAAAAAAAAAGGGGGGGGGTTGACAGATAAGTAAAGCCCTGGAGTCTTCATTAAAAGTCCAGAACTGAGGAATGACTGCAGCCTTGCTGACTGAAGTTGTGGGCTTCAATTCTCAATCCCATCATGAGACTAGAAATCTCTAAGGTTCCACCGACTCATCTTTTCGCAGTGTTTACTAAGAATTCTTCTGCCATGGCATGTATTAATCATTTTAAATCGGGTTGTTCGCCTTTCATTTCCCAAATGATCCTTTCTTTTCTTTCTGTCTTTTTTACTGAAAACAAAAAAATCCATAAGTATATTTAATCACGCTTGTTCCTTCCAGCTCCTCCTTACCCACCTAACTCCAGGCCCTTCCTTTCTCTTTTTTAAAGATGTTTTTCTTTATGTATTTTATGTATATGAATACTCTATTTGCATGTATTTCTGCAAGACAGAAGAGGGCATCTGACCATTATAGATGGTTGGTGTCACCATGTGGTTGTAGGCACTCAACTCAGGACCTCTAGAAGAGCAATCAGTGCTCTTAACTGCTGAGCCATCTCTCCAGACCACCTCCGTCCCTTAAAAACCAAATAAAAATCAAAACACACACACACATAACCACATAGACATAAAATCAGAAACCAAAATATACTAGCAAAAGACCAATTAAAAAAAAAAAAGCCCAAACAAACCAATATGAGCCAAAAAGTCTACAAAAGTATCATTGAGTTCCTTTTGTTTTTCCCATTTCCTGCTGAGCGTGGGGCCTTCCGTAAGGTGTTGGTAACGTAGCAGTGAGACTCCACTGGGCCAGACTAACTGCTCCTTTGCAAGCAGACACCAGTGGCTTCTTGGTGAGAGGTACAAGCCTGAGTCTACTTCTCACCCTGGGACCCACCTGGCTGGAACCTGTGCAGGTCCTTCACTATCTAGACCATCCCCCTTCAGAGTGCTTCCCGCACAGTGGGGCATCTTTCCACTTTAATAGTATCCTTTGCTGCACAACCATCTTTCATTTTGATGGAAACCAATTTACCGGCTTAATATTTTGCTGCTTGTGGTTTGGATCTTAGTCAAAATGGCTTTCCCTGGCATAAGGTCATTACAACTTATGGTTTGATTGGTTTTTCTTCCTAGGAACATCAATATTTCACGCTGAGGTCACTGAGAGGTCCAAATCCATTCTTACAGTGTGGAAATCAAGGTGTCTCAGCACAATTTGTGGGAAAGACTATTATACATTCCCTCACTAAGTGGCACCCTTATTTAAAAACAAAACAAAACAAAAACATGTCCATAAATGTTAATACCACTGAACTGATCTCTATGTAGTGAGACACTATATTGCATCGAGGTAAAAATCCATACTTCTAAATGGACAGTCAAGCTAACTCCAAACAAGAGAGTACACACACCTCTTCCAAAAACTAACAACCTTCCTTCTAGACACTTACCCATTTGTTAGAGGTCATCCCATAATGTTTTCTATTAAAGCTGTGCTCAACACATTCCCACCTATAGTACCTGAGAGTTCCCCTTTCTCAACACTACTGTATCTGCTACTAACAGATAGCTTTTGCTGACACTATGCCAGTGAGTTATCACCTTACTAACTATATTTTGGTACCCTCTATCCACAGTATTGGTTTGAATAGTGTTTTCACTTCTTTGAAGTTCATACCTAGGAATGGGGGTATCTGGGGCATATGGGTGGACCACACAGTGAGCCATCTGAAAACCTCAGAGTTGGTTCCCTACAGCAGCTAGCTGTACCACCCCACATTTCCACAATAACTGATAACTTCTCTGTCTTCTCATCAACATGTTGTTTTCTGGCCCATTTGGAGATGTTACCACTATGCAGCATACCAATCGTGCACAGCACTGAGTACAAGATAAACATAATGTAACACTGGTCCCTTCTCCCCTTCAGTCTAGATTACCAGTCTAATCATATTACCCAGGTAGCCACATTGCTTTCTATGTCCACAATGAGCTTATTACAGTGATTAAAATAGCAGCACTGTTGGTATTCAGCCACATCTCCCCCATCCATCCCTGCAATTGTGTAGCTGGTCTTTGAACCTATGTATGTGTCCCATCAAAATGGTATGCAGCCTTTGACATTTCAGTCACAGCTGCTATTTTCAGTAAGAAGCCGCACAAAATTCATTTCACCCAAACATCTGATAGGCACAGTAGCCATTTGTGTGTGTGACACAACATACACATAAATTATTACAGCATGACACTAGAAATTTCCACTTCACTGGCATATGGACTTTTATAGGTATGATTCAACTAACCACATTTTCTACCTAATTGTATGGTCAGTGGCCTCGCCAATAACTGCACCAACAGCAGAGAAATAGTGTGGAGTCTCTGGCTGAAGTCCAGTGATGATGTATCTTCTACACTCTCTTGTCTACACTTTAATACTCTCTCCAAAGAGAAGCACGTTAATATGACATAACTGACTTATGCAGTTCATGGAGTGCTTTCACTTAAAAATGTAATTAAGGGCTCCTGAGATAGCTCAGTGAGCAAAGGCCCTTGAATGGAGGCCTGCCAACCTGAGCTCTGTCCCAGGATCACAGGATGTGGAAGAGGAGTGCATGCTGTGGCGCACATGCGCGCGTGCGCGCGCGTGTGTGTGTGTGTGTGTGTGTGTGTGTGTGTGTGTGTGTGCGCACACACACACACACACACACAAGTGTGAATGACAAATAATTTTTGCTTGTTATCAAACTAGGCACAATACTGAATACTGCAACCCCAACACTGGGGAAGTAGAAGCAGGAAGAAACAGAAGCTCAAGGTCATCCTTGACTACATAGTGAGGTCAAGACCAGCCTAGGCTACAAGAGTCTGTCAAAAACATTTTAAGGGGCTGGAGAGATGGCTCAGCAGTTAACAGCACTGACTGTTCTTCTGGAGGACCTGAGATCAATTCCTAGCAACTACATGGCAGCTAACAACTGTCTGTAATTCCAAGATCTGACACCCTTATATAGTTATGCATGCAGGTAGAACATCAATTCACATAAAATAAAAATAAATTTCAAAAGCATTTTTAAGATAAATTATTTTCCATGTGGAACAGAAGTGATGGCCCAATGGGTAAAGGGATTGTGGTACAAGCATGGGGTCATAAATGTGGATTTCTAGTTCCCTTGTAAAAAGCTGGCACATATCTATAATCCTAGCAGTGGGAATCAGTGACATGCCCACTGCAGAAGCTTGATGACCATCCAATCTGATGGAAATGGGATGCTCTGAGGTCAGTGAGAGAGTCTGTCTGAAAAATTAAGTGGGGGAGTAAGAGAGGAAGCTAGCTATCAGTGACGTCAGGTCTCTGCACTGCACATACAGGTGTGCGAGCACACTAAAGCAGGGACACACACCCATACAATGCATCAATGTTTCTAGCAATTAATGAATCAGGTTAGATTATACTAAATTCCAAACCATACTGAGGTTTTCACAGTAACAAATGTAATAATTAAAAAGCAGTATGTATTCCTCCAGGGAATCCCCCCTAATCAAGACATCTTTATCCCAGCTGAGGTCATCAGATTTCGAGGTCCTTAATTGGCTACAACTTCAGTTTGTAATTTCATTTAATTCACAAACTTTTCCTCAGCCTTATAAAGTTCAGTAGGTGGAGGCCTGAGATGTCCCAGAGATGAAAAGCCCTCAAAACCAAGCCTCATGAACTGAGTCCACTTCAACCACCAGAATCCAAGAGGTGGCAGAAAAAAAAAAAAAAATCAACTCCCACAAGTTGTTCTCCACACAGAGAATAAGGCACAAGTTTGAGAGGATGAATCACCAGTTAAGAGCCCTGGCTGCTCCTATAGAGGGCCTGAGTTCAAGTCCCAGCATCCCCACATGACAGCTTACAAACTTTCTCCCATGTGTTTACAAAACACACACACACACAGAGTTTCCCCACTTCCTCTATTGTGAGAATCTCACTCAACTGTCCCTTTACAAGACATTGAGGCATGGTCCCTTCCCATGAAACCTGCTATGATAGTCTCCACAGCTAGTTCACACAGTCCTGTGGCATTTCCTACCCTTTGCTGCCTTAATTACTTATTTTTAACAGCAGGATCCTTCAGGGAACAAATCTCCCCATTTTCTTCTAACTTCATCCCAAGCATTGATACTGCCTCCAGCACTGAGTATCACACAAAATCAACCTGGATCAAAAGCATTTGAGTTAAGAAGCACTGCAGCTGTCAGAGACTGCAGACACAGGCTGTCTACTTCATCATAGGGATGCAAGTGTGGTCCCTGAAAGCAGCACAGGCAAAGGGTTCTCCAAACAAGACAGCTCTGTGAGAGGTACAGAGCTGCAGGGAATTTGGGATACTGGCATGCAACTAAGCAAAAGACAGAGGACCCACGCTGGGGTGAGATGGGTTGAACTAGGTGTGTCTACGGCAGGTTATAGGAAGACAACAAAATTCAGGCTGAGCCCCTAGTGAGTATGCAGAGCCAAATCAGTTTCCAATGACTATGACCCCCCCAAAAAAAATCACCACAAAATTAGTATCTTTAAACAACAGAAACACATCTCATGACTCTGGAGATCAGCATCCCAAAATGGATCTCATTGGGCTTGAACTCAGGGTGTCCAGAGAGACATGTTCCTAGAAGCTCTAAGGAGAATCCACTTTTCAGCGTTTGACAGTCTTAGAGTGTATAGAAATTTCTTGGCTCACAACCTCCCTGTGTGTGTGTGTGTGTGTGTGTGTGTGTGTGTGTGTGTGTGTTTTCATTGTTGTTTTTAAAGACAGTTTCTCTGTGTAACAGTCCTCATTGTCCTGGAACTCCATTTGTAAACCAGGCTGGCCTTGAACTCAGAGATCTGCCTGCCTAGTACTGGGACTAAAAACATGCACCACCTCTGCCCGGCCCCCTCCATATTCAAAGTCAGTCATGGGTGTGGAGCCTTTGAGCACTTGTTGCTCTTGCAGAAGACCCAGATTCAGTTCACAACACCCAGATAACAACTATAGACAACCTGCAACTCACATCCAGAGAATCTGACACCCTCTTCTTGGCCTGAGCAGACACTGTATTCATATGCACAGATATGCATGCAGGCAAAACACCCATACACATAAAAAAATTAAATAAGTAAATATCTTTAAAAATAAAGTGGAAAATTACAATCTATACTTATGTTCCTAGCATCTTTTCATATTAAACTAAATCCATACATGAAGACCATCCACAAATAAGACAATGGTACCAAAAGAACAAAACAAAATAGAACAAACAAGTTCTGGGAAATTGAAATATTACAGTGAAAGCCATTGGAGCATAAAGTACACATTTTGTTTGACAATCCAAAATATGATACTGAAGATGGTGAGACGCTCAGCAGGTGATGGCACTCGCCTGCCTCCCGGCCTGACGACACACCCTGGCTTCGATCCCCAGGACCTACATCATGGAAGGGCAAAACCAACTCCCACAGGCTGTCCTCTGACCGCTGCACGCGCGGCAAACATGCAACCACGCGCGCGCACGCGCGCACGCACACACACACACACACACACACACACACACACACACACGACAGACACACATGAAGTAAGTGTAAAACAAATAAATAATAAAATATGAGGGTGTGTTGAAGTGAACAAACTTTTAATCAACTTTTAGACAGCCTTGAAAAAAGCAAGGCTCTCCCACCTCTTCAGCAGGGTGTTCTGAGACAGGAATGACAAGGACTAGCATCTAAATAAAGGCAACTGGTGAGAACCTTCTGTCCACATCTGGAAAAGGCAAGAGCCTGAAAGATTTCATCAAAAAGGATCATTCAAAGTAATCCAAAAGGACAAAGCAAAGGGCTGGGGAGGCATCTCGGTTGATAGAGTGCTTGCCTGGCCCCGGGTCTGATGCCCAGCACCACTTAGAACTGGGCAAAAAAATGAACAGAAAGCTATGAAACTACACTGGGGAGGGGAGGGGACGAGAACTTCCCAAAATAACATGCAAATGATGTGGGATGTCTTTCTGTACACTGTAGATATGCTCCATTATTGGTTAATAAAGGAACTGCTTTGGTCTATGGCAAGGCATCTTAGAAGCAGGTGGGAAATCCAAGCATACATAGATAAAGGAGAAGGGGGGCGGAGTCAGACAGAGAAGCAATCCAGCTGCCAAGAGGGCAAAATGTACAGGTAAGCCACAGGCCACCAGGCAAGACAGATTATTAGAAATGGGTTGAGTTAAGATGTGAGAGCTAGCTAGCAATAAACCTGAGCCATAGGACGAACAACGTGTAATTAATATAAGTCTTTGTGTGATTATTTGGGGCTACAACAGCAGGGTTGTAGGCAGGTTCAAACCTCAGAGCTAGGCCTGAACAGACAGGTCAGAAACTTCTTACTATGTGTTTATCTTCTGCCTTCACAACTAGTACATACAAAGCAGTGGCTATGTCATTGAATAAACAGCCACTGAGTTCTTTAAGACAGAAAATAAGGACCAGAAGAGGTGCTTAATAATATCTGTGAACCTACTTAATCAAGGGCAGGCTCCAAGTCTAGCAGCAGATGGCCAATGCAAAGCAGACCAATGGTGTTTTTGAAGAATTTTCGTTTCATATTGCTTTGTTTAGGTATTTTTTAACCTTCCTGGCATTTATGACTATACATTAGAGTTTCCAATTGTAAGTGTTTATGGTTTGTGTATGTGTGTTTCTCACGCCTTTTTGTTGTTGTTGTTGCCTAAATGTTTTCTAAAGAAGAGACAAAGAAGGCATGGAATTCAATGGGTGGGAAAAATCTGGGAGGAGATAAGGGAGGGGACACTAGAATCAGAATATATATTTTAAAAATTATTTTCAGCCTGGAGGTGGTGGTGCATGTTTTTAATTCCAGCACTCAGAAGGCAGAGCAGGAGGATCTATCTCTGTGAGTTCCAGGCCAGCCTGGTCTACAGAGCTAGTTCCAGACAGCCAACACAGTTACACAAGGAAACGCTGTCTTGAAAATAAAAAAAAATCATCTGTGGATCACAATGACCAATCACCCAGAAGTACTATGGGATGCCCAGATCATCCCAACATGGAGCACCCAGATGTACTATGGGATGCCCAGATCATCTCAACATGGACAGCAAGGCAAGTTCAAGATCAAGCTTTGAAGGTGAATTCTGACCCACACATGCCACTCATGCAGCAGGATTAGAACTCACAGAAGGACTGACTGCCTGGTAAGCCCAGCCTAGAGAATGTGAGGCTTACACTATTTGTTTGGTAGAAAGTATGGCTAAAGTGTACTCAATGATTTTCCTAAGCAAAATTTCTTTCCCCTTCATTCTCTAGTCTCAGGCAAGAGAAAGATGTAGTTTCCTTCACACACATCACGAAAAGCACTCACATGATCTACTCCTAGAGTTTAAACATATTCAAAGAGACCAAAATACACAGTTACTAAAATGTTACTTTTTATGGAGACCAAATATCCAGAACAGCCAAACATAAAGACACAATGTAGATCTCGGCTGTCCGGTGGGGTGTTATTATATCTAGATAGGAAATCAGAAAGTTGTCAAATTATAGTCTGGGGGGGGGAGTACTCTAAAGTGCTGAATTCTAAGTAGGTGAATGTGGTGTGTACATTAAATTTCAACAAAGCTTAAATTTTGTAATTCCTCAGTCAGTGACATGACATAATTCAGAAAGCAAAGGTGCTCGTGACCAAACGAGACAAGACCACAAACTCATGTGGCAGAAGAATAAGACATACCCCACATTATCCTGACTTCCACATATGCTCACGGTAAATAAATGACCAACTGTGGGAAATGTTTTCATAACTCCACAATTTTCTTTAAGGTTTAGCTTTATTTTCTGTGTGCTTTGCTTGCATTAATGTCAGTGCACCACATGCATGCAATGGCTATTGCATGGTCAGAAGAGGGCGTCAGATTCCCCCAGAACTGGAGTTACAGATGGTTCTAAGAGCCACCATGTGGGTGCTAGGAACCAAACCTGGTTCTTTACCAAAAGCAGCAAATGCTCTTAACCACGGAGTCACTTGTCTAGCTTACCTTCACCTTCACACATTTTGACTAATCAAAATGACTACTTTATGGTCAAGCTCTATAGGACCCACCCTCAGGCAGACAGTCCCCTCAGCTGGCTGACCCCAGATTTCAGACTTTCATCATCCATTGTTTCTGAACAATTCAGCTCTTTTTCTTATGAACACAAAAGTTAAGGGGAGCTGGTAAGAAAGGCCCTTGTGTAAAATACTCCACAAATAATTCACAATACTTCACAAATAATTGTTTGGTTGGTTGTTTTTTTGTTTGTTTGTTGTTTTTTGAGACAGGGTTTCTGTTTCCAGGCTGCCCTGGAACTCACTTTGCTGACCAGATCGGCCTCAAACTCACAGAGATCTGCGTGCATCTGCCTCCTAAGTGCTGGCAGTGCACTACCATCCTCTGGCTACTTTACAATGAATTTTAAGACAAGAGATTTTTCAAAATTATTTTCACAGAATATAATAAAAACACAGAAAAAAGTCCATAAATGATGACAAAAGCATGAATTCATTTTAGTATCTTATTTTAAAAAGAAATACATTGCCACCCCATCAGCAAAATATGAAGGGCTTCTTTAGATATAGACATAGTCACACAATAGTATTCTTTGAATGAAAAGACACGGCTATACAAAACTTCAGAAAAATCCTACCCACAGGAAACAGTATTTTTGCTTTCCCAGAAAACAAGTTAGGGCATCACACAGCTGAACCTACCGGGCAGGAAGGCCAGATGGGGCTTCCAAGATACCCTGAAGGGGCCATTCAGAGCCATAACCAAATAGGTGGCTAACAGATTTAACCTAATCCTCAGTGCCACCCAGGGCCTCCTCAGCAGGCATAATTCCTCAAATTTACTAATGAATGGGGACTTTCTTTCCATGATGAGGCTACCTCTCAGGTGGCAGCTGGGTTTTTCTGTTTTTGTTTTGTTGTTGTTGTTGTTACTTTTTTTTTAATTAAACTTTATTTATTTGCCTGGAACTGGAACTACAGACAGTTGTGAGCTGCCGCATGGTTGCTGGGAAATGAACCCCGGTCCTCTGGAAGAACAGTCAGTGCTCTTAACCACTAAGCCATCTCTCCAGACCCTGGGTTTTCGATTTTGGAATCTTAGTGAAAACTTCTCTGGGGTCACTTAAAGAAACACCTAGAACAATAGACTCACCAATTTCATCAGCCTACAGCAGGGCTCCCTGTCTGTAATGAGCAGCCTGCAGTTAAGGGCACCCTTCCTCAATTGGTAAGGAACAAAAGAGTAAATTGTGAGCTGCAAAGCAATTTTTTAAAGTTCTGTCTAGAGATTGCACTAATCAAAAATTACCAAGAAATTATGTACTCCAAAAAAGAAATTTAAAAAACATTCTTTTATATTAAAAAAAAGAATTACAGGGTAAAGGCAGGTAAAATGTTCCAGCACGCTGCAGTTGGTCAGGTTTCTTTTTTTTTTTTTTTTTTTTTTAATTCTATGTCCACATCTTGAACACAGACATACTGATGGCAATCTATTTAATGCAAAATTTAAAAAGTAGAATTATTACAAAGCCTAGAGAATTCACAAAAATTTCATAAATTATTCTCCTTCATTCCCAATAACCACAACTTGCTAAAATTTTTGAGAAATGAAGACAGCCTTGAAGTTGTAATAAAAGAACAAATGTCAGAAGATAAACAATAACTCATTAACAAGGGTGAACAGTATTACCAGACATTCTTAATGTCTAAATATTTCTTTCTTATCAATGAGCATGTGGACTTTAGTGATACAGAAAAGTATTTCCTTTAAACTTACAACAATACTTTCCTCCAAATATAAGCAAGCATTCTTTATAGCTCTTGGTTTATAGAATATTGGTGGGCTAATAAAACTACCCAGATACTTTGAGCAGCTGTAAACATGTTAGGTCTCCAACTTCCACCAGGTCCCACAATCTAATGATGGAAATATAGAGATACCCATCCTGAACAAGAACAAGCTTTGCTCTGTAAGAGCACTTTACAGGTCCAAAAGGAATGGGAAATCACTTCTGGTGAAGGGGACAGAGGGCACACTGGAGGACAAGGTGATGTGCTGGGCCTGGCATGGATGAGACCTACAGGGTAAGGGCTGAATTCACAGCTCAAACTCTGATGCCCCCAAAATACTTCACATACTTATAGCTAAACAGCAACATACATATCCAATTCACATCCAAAAATATTCTATGTAAAATACTTTATTACACACAATGAAACATGCTAAAGCCAAAGGAACTTCCTCCACATCATCTGAGTTTCTTCCATTCAGTGTTTCTTTACCCATGATTCCTGAATCACTGTTACTCTGAACGTGGTGCTGCTCTGACACACCCCTTTCTGTTTCCCATGGAGTAGTTTTACTCTCCACAAGACTGTCATCTGTTTCTACTTTATTTCCCCATACTTACATATGTGGGCACCCTGATAGCAGATCAAGCCTAGTTCAAATAATTCTGATAATATCTGTCCAACGGGTATTGTAAAAATTAAGTCACAATTTTATGCACCAACAAAGAATAATGAGACTCAAAGAATAATGAGACTAAGATAGCTTTGTATTTACAACAAACTAGTTTTTGTTCAGTGGTATAATCTTGTACAGAAACATTTTTATCCCAATAGGGATAGGTAAAGGTAAGGGTTTGGTTCGTGGTCCAGTACTTGCCTAGCAACTAAAGCCCAAGTTCAAATCGCTACTGTAGAAATTGCTATTGTCATTAAGTATCTATCTCATCAGGTCTGAAGATGCTCAGTGGGAGAGCACATTTAGATTGCATGTGTCAGTTAGGGAAAAAGTATCTTCCTAGGTCTTTGTAAGACAGTATCTTCTTCTGTGAGAAATCCCTAACACAGCACCTCTACTGGGTATGCAGTTACACAATGGATCTGCACAGAAGTGCAGATATCGGCTTTCCCAAGAATCTCTAAGCACAGTTTAAAACTCAACATTATCTTAGAAGTATGTGTGCACTACCCAGAAAACACAGAAAAACACATGTTGTCCAGGACATAAAGCATGGGCATTTCAAAGATAATTCTTCCTGAACATCTTTTTGTGTTCTAAAAAAAAAAAAAAAAAAATTGCCTAAAATATGCCACTAAATAAAAATAAGAAATTTTAAATGTTTTAAACACCTGCTTCCTATGATGAGCAAGAAAGATAGTGTTATCACAGATTTAAAGTAATAAAGTGGAACAATGATGGATATTAACAAAATGAAGGTAACTTACCTTCCCTAACCTCTGTAAACAAAGCAAAGAATTCTTTGGCAAGTATCAATGTCTCAAGTAGGACTTGTTTCCCAAATATAATTTCTGATGTTATTACTGTTGAGATTGGAAATTTTCAAAATTAATTCAAAAGTTATTAGACAGTAGCTTAATAATAAACACATTTTAAAATCTGCATTTCTTTGAGGGATTAAAAAAAAAAAAAAAAAAACTAGATCAGGTATCCCAACCAAGTCACAAAGTGTCTTGCAAAAAATACTGTAATAGAGCTTAAGGCAACCAGGATGGGACGCCACTTCTAATAATAAGTAACAAAAATAAGACCAAAGAATAACACGCCGGATGCTACTTCCTTTATAAGGTTGCAACTTGCAGCCTCCAAGTACTCTACAAAGCATTGCTCAAGAGACTGTCAAAATGAAGGCTTATGAAAACATTCTTTTCTAAATAAGGACTCTAACAAGGGATGTGTTGTTTCTAGCTATGATTTCTGCTGCAAGTATTGACAAGTTCAATGCTGGGATAATGTTCACAGTGCAAAGACCTCTTATTTGATTTGCCAATAGAAAGAAAGAGTGCCTGCCTGCTCGTCGTTACAATGCCTGCATTCAGTAGGAAAGATCAACTTTATGGAAGGCACCTGCTAGGCGGAACTGCAGTTTATAGAACCAACTTTTATTATTTCCAACAGAAGTTGTTCATTGGGTTTTTTGTTTGGTTGTTTCCCCCCCTAATCTTATACACTCTGGCAACCTGTCTTGCTGTATTTTTCCCTCCCAAAAGAGCTTCTGGCGTTAAGTACAGGTAATGTTTTCCCTAGTTCAAAGAGCACATTCAGCTCTGTCTAGAGCGCTTGCCCCTCAGCCAGTTCCCTCCGCTTTTAAAACCACAGCTTGGAACTTAGTGGTCCCATATCTTCTAAAGTCCACAAGAAAAGCGACTGTAGGTAGCGAGAAACAAAGCTGAAACGGTAGGAAAGACCGACATCACTCAGGCCCCAGGACGTCCTAGAAATCGGCCACTCCAGATGCAAGAAACGAGGCTCGGCGGGGCCCGGAGAACCTGCCACCCGGAAGCAACAACTCCCATCAAAAGGCAAAGAAAAGTTGCACTGGAGGAGCTCGGCACCGCGAGCAGCCTGCGAACAGGGGGCTCGGGGCTGCACAGGCCCGGCTGCGGGCGGTGGCTGTGGAGTCCGCCGGGCCGACCCTGGCTCCGGAAGGCGCGAGTCCCGGGGTGAGCCGTGGCTTCAGGCGGAGTGGGCTCAGCGCCCGGGTCCGCACCCCTCCCAGCACCGCGGGCAGTGGGCGGAGAGACGCGGCCAAGGACCGCGGACAATGCCCGGCCGGGCCGGCAACCTCGGCGCGCTGCGCCGGCCTCCGCCTTTCCTCCCCAGGCCGCCTGCCGGCGCGCCCAGCCCGGTCGGGTGCGCGACGCTGCAGCAGCTCCTGTCGCCACCTCCCCGCCACCCGCTTCCCCGCCGGGCGGTTCCCGGGCCTCAGTGAACCCTCGGCGTGCGAAAAGAGCCGGCGCACCGAGAAGCGCAGGGCGCGCGCTCAGGGCAGCGGGGCGCGCGGGAAGAGGAGCGAGCGTGGAGGCGGCGGCGCGCGCCCAGGACAGCCGGACAGCCGTGCGCGCGGGCAGAGCCGGGCACGGGCCGGGAAGGAGGCGCGCAGCAGAGCGGGGCGCGCGATGCTCCCCACGGGTCCGCCGCAGCTCCGACGGGCTTTCGGTTGACCCCGGCTCTGCGCCGCGCCTGCGTCCGTTATGAGCCTCCGCAGCCGGCGCCGCAGCCGCCCACCTCAGTCCGCCTCCCTTGCGGCTCGTCGCAAGAAGGGCAGTCGGGCCAGGGCCGGGAACCCCGGATCCCACAGCCGACGGTCGGCCGGCATCCCGGCGCCTGCCCCCGCGCTGGAAGAGAAAGTGAAATGAAGCGCTTTTCCCCAGGCAGCACCTACCAGGTCCCCAGTCCCGTGCAGCTGCCTCGGCTCCTCCAGCGCCGCCGGTCCCCGCCCTCGGGCCCCAGGCTTCGTTCTCTTTGACAATGGCGCGTCCCCTTTAAGGAATAATCCGATCGGGACCGATCCGTGGTTAAACCTCCCTCCGACTCTGATTTTAACCGGATTTCTGTCTCTCCCAGAGCCCGACGGGCGCCCGGCGGTGCTGCGAGCTCTGCCCACCCCTTCCCTGCCCCGCCCACCCCTTCGCCTTCCTGATTGGCGAAGGACACTACACCAGGAACAGTGGTCCTCGTCCTCCACTGGCCAGCCCCCCCGCCGCTCAGAGTTTCCCCACCTTCGCCCCGCCCCCTTCTCCGGGTTGGACCTGCCTCTAATCACTCTCTGTCCTCGCCTCCAACGTTGCTTTGGAGAACTGGCAGTCAAGGCTCAAGCTCCCGCCTCCGGAAAGCGAACTTTATTTTTATTGGTAGAAAGACATCTTCCTGTGTACCTGATTGGGCAAGGAAGAGCAAATCTGCACGCCCCTTACCTATTATCACTCTCCCTGGACAGAGGAGAGAAAGACAGCCTTAAAGTCTTCTACTTTGGCTTCCTTTAAACGCCTTTCTCTTTAAATGTTGGTAGAGGTCGAGTACAAACAGCCTATACGGAGGAAAGCGAGAAAGGGAAACGGGAAGGATGCAAAAACCTTCAGATAAGGAACACATCGCATTAGCTGTGGGATCCTGAGAACCCAATCCTGCTGTCTCCTGAATGGAGTGTGAACACCTGAAATCCTAGTGCTGGCTCCTGAGAATTAATCAAGTTCGCACTCCCTGTCCACTCTGCTTACATCTTTGAAATTGGTTTTGAGCATTCGGAAGAGTTTATGAAGGTGCCTGCAAACCGAGGTTTCCTTGTTTGCCTTGCAGTCGAACATTCAGAAAAAGCGTCTAAGTCCTCCCCAATAGAAGTTCCGTTTAGGTCACGTCCTGTGTGTCGTACTGGTGTTTGCGCGGGAGCTATGTTAATTTTTGGAAAGATTAAACGAATTGTTCTCTCTGGTAATATTCTCAAAGTCCCTCTTGCTACAAAGCGCACTTCAGGAGGCTATTCTTTGAAGGGCTGAGGCACTTTCAGGGAAAAGCACGTCTTCCCAAAGGAAGAGGGAGAAGTCTGTCAGGAAAAGGCGGCCTTGTGGCAGACCCCTGCTCATTAAAGAAGAAGGATCCTGCGACAACCAAGGGATCTGCATTAGAACAGCACCAGGTTCCCACCCCAGATACAAGAAGCAAGGGATTATTTCCAGGAAAACCAAGCGGGGTTATGGTTTTGGGCCCCGCCCAGAAATGTTAAGAGACTGTTTAGTGTTCTTTCTGCCTTTGCGATGGTCTTTGAGATAGATACTCTGGACATCAGGCATCCACACAGGTGCAGCGATCCCCCAGTGGGATCTAATAGTGCCATGACAGTGACTGTGCTCAGTGGCACCCTTGAAGCCAGTCCAGCTCAGAAAGAGGGAAATAAGCGTAGACAGTTGACAGAGAAGGCTTTTCCCAGAGCTCGGGAGGGAGAGCCATTATTATAGCAAGAAGCAGGAGAAGAGGAGGGTACGGTTGTGGGTGGTTTTGAGTTTGTACATTTTTACAGTAGTTTGAGTTGGATTCCCAAATCCAACATACAAGGTAAGCCCTCTCCCGATGAGCTAAAGTTTCAGCCCTCATTCTTGTCACAAGCTGAGACAAGAGACAGGAAATTAGCTGGTTTATAAGACCTTCACAAATGCAAGTGCCTGATAAATACCTTTGACTAACCTCTCTGTCCAACCTGTTGCTCTACCATACAGTCATTCCTCCTTTCCATATCTGCAAGGGAATTGCTTTGAGGACCCCCAAAGATACCCTAATCTTCCAGTATACAAATCTCCTATAAAATCATATGCTGTTGTAGCATACCATATTTTCTCACATATTGTAAATTATCTCTGAAATGCTTCCTATACCTAATAACATATCAGTGCTATAATAATCATTATTCTACTGAGTTGCTTTGTGAATGACAAAAAATAATCAGTACATGTTGAGTACAGATACAACCATGGTGGGATTTATTACATAGTACATGCCAGCAATAATCTACACTCCCCATTATTTTCCATCCAGTGCTAACTATATCTGAATGAAGCTAAGGAACCTGAAGTCAACTGCACACATGTGCACATATGTACATATGTGTAGTCAACTATTCGGATGTGTGTTCATTCATGTATGTGTAGGCAAATTCTTTTTCAGGATCCTCATTTATTACTTGTAAACTCTGCTTTTGGTTTGTGTTGGGTTTTTCTGTTTTGTTCTTCAGTGTTGGCATGGAATTCAGGGTCTTGCACATGTTAAGCACACATTTTGGTACTTAGCTATGCTCCCAGCTCTTAGTCAACCCCAAGCTTTGAGACCGCTTCTGGTTTTTAGTAGTCCACTAGTCTATAATAAGATGGTTTCTAGTGGCCCACGAGACTATAATAAGATGGTTCTGATATACTATTCTGGAGTGGCATTTCAAGTGTATACACACCTGCAGCTTTTGTTTCCATTTAGGTGGTGTCTAAAGCAACATAGATTCTAATACACCAGCCTGATGAGGTCCAGCTTCCTGTTGCTGTTTGCAGCAGCACAAGGAACTCCTGACCTTGGAGGGCAGGTGACAATCAATCACTCCTAGGCTCTCTTCCTTTTACTTAACTGACTGTGCTAAGATTACCACCTTTCACAAAGTTCTTTTTATTCCTCATTTGTCCACCAGGCTTCAGTCCACACACATGGTGAGAGGCTGGTATTGAACTCACCATCTTTCTATCTCCATCACCTGCTAGGATTACAGGCATATGCCACACCATACCTGCCTAGAAAGAGGGATTTTTAATGTTCATACAATTGGATAGATACAGTTGCCAAACAAACAAACAAAAATAATCAACTAAATAAATACTTCAGAATAGCAAATAAAATTTTTCTATGTTCTCGACACAAAGAAATGACATATGTGAATAGAGACAGAAATGTGCCAGTCACCTTAGGTGGATCCTAATATAAACACAACTTAGCTGAAAAATAAGAGTGTAGTTACTATCTTTAAATTTAAAATTAAAACACATGCTTTGAAAACAACACAAGAACAAAATTTCTAGACTATTTCCTTGGTGTCTCAGAAAAGGCCCAAGTCCTACACCTTCCATATTTAAAAGTGTTCCTGTAAAATAGCCGACATGCATGAGAGCTTTGTTGAAACAGACACTCATCAGTTTAAACACAGTTCCATCTATTTTATTTACTGAGACAGAAAAGGGCAGGACTAAACTTCGTAGGAGGATCCCAGCTCTGTTGTTCTACTTATAATACTGTAGGGATTGCCTCTGGAATGTACTAAGTATCATCTAAGCAAAACAAAGAAGTCCCTTGGTAACTTGACTCCAGGTCAGCTCTGAGTGTCTCCCCATCACTCCTCATGGTCAAGCCTCAATGCCCTTAGCCATATGGTAGCCTTTGGGAGGTTCACCTTCCCTTGTTCCTTCCTGAAGGACTCTCCTAGCTCCATCAAGTGGGCAGCTCCGAACAGGTGCTCACGCTCCCCGGAGGCCCTCCCTGTGCATCCCCTCCTTGATTTATTCTTGGTGTGGCTTTCTTGCCCAGTATGTACTATTCTGATGTCAGGCCTCACACTGAAGACAGAACCTAGATGTTTCTTTTCTGGCTCTTGCATTATCCTCATTTGCTCTGGAAGAGCAAGGCCACACTCCTGTGTCTTTGATTCCACACCATTTAACATGGTGTCTGGCCTAACTGAAGGTTTTTGGTGAATAAACAGCAAATTGAAATGATGAGCAAGAAAAATCAGCCCATGAGTGGAACACTTGCTTGGAATGAATACCATGCTAAGGACATTGCAATACCATAGTATTTTGTTGTAAATCTATCTTTTGTAGAGACGTGTCATCTCAATGTGTTGCCCAGGCTAGCCTCAAATTCTTGAGTTAAGTGATCCTCCTGCCTCACCTTGCTAAGCAGCCAAGACTGTAGGAACATACCACCATACCCTTATCAACTACACTAAATCATTGGTTCCTATGTACTTTTATTTCATACACTTGTAAAATATCCAAAAGTACTAGGAGGCTGACATAAAGCATATCAACTCTTTGTTTTGCAAACCAAAAGTATAACTAATAAATACATATAAAATGTCTGTCTTGGGCTAGAGAGATGGCTCAGAGGTTAAGACCACTGGCTGTTCTTCCAGAGGTCCTGAGTTCAATTCCCAGCAACCGCATGGTGGCTCATGATCATATATAATGAGATCTGGTACCCTCTTCTGTATACTGTACACATAATAAATAAATGAATATTTTTAAAATGTCTGTCTCATTTTTTCCATTATTTCACATAAGAATCTTTTTTCTTTTTTTTTAGGTTTTTCAAGTCAGGGTTTCTCTAGGTAGCCCTGTCTGTCCTTGTCCTGAAGCTAGTTCTATAGACCAGGATGGTCTCAAACTCATAGATCTGCCTACCTCTACCTCCTGAGTGCTGTGATTAAAGGCATGCACCACTCGGCCTAGCAATAACAATATCTTAAGAGTGAAAATTAGAAAGTTGTTACTTCAATGACTTTTGAATTGAATACTTTAATATTGTGAGAAACTTTGAAGGACCTCTGGGTGAATCTAGAATACTCTTTGCACTTTATATTACTTGATCTGAGGCTCCTTTTTATCATTTTTTGTGCCTATCTGTGATGTATATATGCTGTGTGATGTCTATCTGTACGCTGTAAATATGTGTTGCTCTCTTTGGTTCATACATAAAGCTATTTTGGCCTATGGCAAGACAGGATAGAGCCAGGCAGGAAATGAAAGCAGAGATACAGGAGAAGGGCAGAGTCTGAGAGATGCCAGCCAGCCTTCTGAGGAGCAACATGCCAGCAGACCAGTAATGCCACAGCCATGGCAATACATAGATTAATAGGAATGGGTTAATTTAAGTGTAAGAGCTAGCTAGTAATAAGCCTGAGCTATTAGCCAAACGTAAGTAATACAAGCCTCTCTGTGTTTATTTGGGACTGTGCAGCTGTGGAACCAGGCAGGACAGAAAAGTCTCTTTGTACATGTGTACAAGTTCAGGTACATGCACACATGTGCATGTGTGTGCACATGAAAGCCAGGTTGAAGTTGAACGTGATTTTTCCTCTGTCTCTCTCCACCTGATTTCTGAAACAAAGTCTCTGATTAAACCCAGAACTTCCTGACCAGTGAGCCCTGGAGATCCTCCTGGGTGCTAGGATTACAAGTGTGCACCTGGATTTTTTATATGAATGTTAAATGTCCTATCTCAGGTCTTCATTCTAACACACACACACACACACACACACACACACACACACACACACACGTCTTTTGTTTTTGTTTTGTTTTTTTTTAATTAAGACAGAGTCTTGCTTTGCAGCCCTAGCTGACCTGAAACTCACTGTGAAAACCAGACTAGCCTTGATCTTAGATCCACCAGCTTCTGCCTGCCGAGTGCTAAGATTAAAGATATGAGCTACCATGCCCAGCACAAGAGACACCTCAACACCTGAGCCATTTCCATATCCCTTTATTTTTAAGATGTATTTATTTATTATGTATACAGTAAACAAAAGAAAGTACCAGATCTCATTATAGATGGTTGTGAGCCACCATGTGGTTGCTGGGAGTCGAACTCAGGACCTCTGGAAGAATGGTCAGTGCTCTTAACCTCTCAGCCATCTCTCCAGCCCGACCCTTTTGACCTATCTCAAAAGGTAGTTTGGAAATTAATATAGTTTCAGCATTTTCCCCCAATAACATTGAGGAGCAAAAAGTATTTGAATAATAGAAGAAAAATTATTAACCTATATAATATTCATAAAGAGAAAAATATATTTGTCCTAGTTTAAGTAAATATAACTGAGTTATCACAATTATTCTGTTTGCTTCCTATAAAAATATATGGAAAAAAATCAATATTTCTCCTGAAACTTTTTGTGTCTATGGGGGTGGGTAGGAGCTGGAGGAGATCAGAAGATACTTTTTGGAGCTGAAGAACTGGAGTTACAGATGGTTGTGAGTTCCCTTGTAGATGCTGGGAACCAAACACAGGTCACCTGTGAGAGCAGCCAGTGCTCTAACTGCTGAGCCATCTGTCCAGCCCTGTTCCTGAGGCTTTTGCAGGTAACTCTGGATTCTCTTTTTTATCCACCATGCTTCACAGAGTGCCTTCTCTTCTCTTGGGAAGCCTTGCTGTTCTTAACAAACACTTTTCAATCCTTAGGGGATTTCTCTGTTGTTTGTCAAGGAGGAAAACAAATATTTCAGTTCTCTTTTTAAAATATTTTTAGAGCCAGCAAGAGGGCTTGGTGGGGTAGAAGTAGCTGCCATAAAAACTTGACAACCTTCAATCCCTAGAACCCATGTTTTAAAAAAATGATGAGTGGCACAAACCCATAATTAGAGTATTATTCAAGTGAGCTGGGAGGCAGAAACAGGTAGATCATCTCATAAAACTTAAATAAGAAACATCTTACCCATGTGGCATGTGTATTTCTCTTAAACTTTTAATAACTTAGGTTAACTGCCCAATGTCTGTCTATCCTATGTGTATGATAATACAAACCACACTGAAGCATATGGAGTAATGTTTGGGTATTATAAATACAAACCATTTTGCAATAGCACAAAGCAGTCAGATATAAGTTCTTTATGCTGGGATAGCTTACAATGGCTTAATCACCCTGTAAGAAAAACTTCTAACACCATGGTCAAGTCTGGAAACATTATATTCTAGCCTGGATTAAATGATTGGTTTCCTATTCCATGGAGTACATGATTAATATAGATGAGACCATCTTCAATTACTAAAATAACATTTATTTCATTCTACATCAGCTCCTATATTTTTTATAATTTATTTAAATTTATCTTATATGCATTGATTGGTGTGAAGGTGTCAGATTCCCTGAACTGGAATTATGGACAGTTGTGAGCTGCTATGTGGGTGCTGGGAATTGAACCTCTGGAAAAACAACCAGTGTTCTTAACTGCTTAGCCATCTCTCCAGCCCACCCCCATATTTTCTTAAGATCATTTATAAATTATGTATTTCAGTGTCCTTTCCAAAGTCAGACACGTGTAATCCTAGTACTTTGGTGGTGGAAGCAGGAAGGTGAGGTGTTCAAGGTTATCTTAGCTACCTGGTAAGTTCCAGGGCCAGCCTAGACTACAACATACCCTACCTGAAACAAAACCAGCCAGCCAAGCAAACAAAAACATATCTATTGCCACAGCAGGTTGGTAGCCTCACTTTAATCCCAGTAATTGGGGAAGAGGCAGACAGAGTTTAAAGTCAGCCTAGACTACAGAGAGAAACTCTGTCTTGAAAAACCAGCAAACACACACACACACACACACACACACACACACACACACACACCCCTCTATTATCTGATATGCCTTTACCAAAAAATCATACCTTTAGTCAAAGTATTTTACTGACTGTTGTTAATATTTTATGATTTTTCTTTTCTTTCTTTTTTAATCACAGAGGAAATTGCATTCTAAAGAAAGCTACTGTGAGAAATGTTAATAGAAAGAAGAAATAAAGCACAGATTCTTTATTAGCTTTCCAGCTGAATATCTGAGACAGAATACTGACAATCATTTAGCACGGAGAAGCAAGCAATATCACAGGAAGAACACCCTGACCCAGTTCAGTCCCTTTGTCTACCCTGCCATGAACCTACCACAGAATCCAGCACCCCAAAGCATCTGCAGTAGGCAAATTTTGGATTTGTTTTTTAATTAAATTATTTGAAAGACTAAATGGTTTGTTTTCCTGTGACTAGTTTTGTTGTTGTTTATTTGTTTTTCTTTTTGGCAAGCAGGACTGAGAATGAATTTGAACTTCCAGTCTCGTGGATTAAGTCAAGCACCTCACCACTGGCTCACTTTCTGGGACCACCCACCACACTTTGGAGGAGACAAGGTTTTCTGATGAGTTGATCTTGAATTTGTTGTCCTTCTCCCTTCAACTCCTGAGGCTGGGTGTCCTGCACCTGTCTCTTTTATCACTACATCGACGGTTATTAGTACTCACTTTGAAGCCAGCTTAAATTCCTGCTAGACTTCAAGGTGTATTTTCAAGAAACCTGCAAGATGACAGTTTGCACCTGAGATAGAATAATTTAAGGAGGGCAGGAAGCAACATTCAAAAGCAATATTCAATCTGATCCCTGTGCATGAAATAAAGGAGAGTCCAGAGGAAAACAGACATGTACTTAAAGTTACTACTACCACCTATCAGCTTTTTTATTTTGAATAGATTTCATGAGTTATTCAAAGAACTAGGAAATATGCTGGTGGGGGGAGTCGATAATTACATGACCAAAACATAGATCTCCTTTGTGTGTGTATGTGGTGGTGGTTGGAGCTGTCTGTTCATAGAAAAGAAGAAAAACAAAGGACAAAGGAAACTCTAATTAATCCTACAAAGTAAACAAAAATAAATAGAAAACTTGTTTCAGCAACAGAAGCCAACAGTTGACAACAGAGCCACTTGCAAGAGACTGGACACAGGCCACCGGAGATCCTGAGTGCTTTCGTCTCACACAGGGACCGACAGTTTTCCGGGTAAGATCAGTGTGCAAACAGTTAAGCTTTGTAGACTGTGTAGTCTCTGTAACAGCTACACTCTACTTCTAGAGCACAAAAATGGCCAAAAACAATACCATAAAATGAAATGCAGGATTTTGCTACAATAAAAATTTATCAATACTAAAATTAAATTTTTACATAAAATTTCATTTTTATGCCATAGAATATTATTATTATTTTGAAACCTCCTCCCAGAGATTACAAAATGTCAAAAACCATTCCTAGTCTTAGTATATCTGTCCTTATAAAGTGAGGTAATGGACTAGACTGAGCTCATGAACTAGTATTGAAGTCCTTCATCTAACTAGTGCATTGAAACAACAAAACACCAACAAAAGTATTTCCAATATTTTGGAGGTGGAGGCAGAACGTCAAGGGTTCAAAGTTATTGTGGGCCACATAACAAGCTTCAGGTCAGTGCTGCTACAGGAAACCTGCCTCAAAACAGACAAAACTAACAGAATTAACCAGTCTGGGGACTAAATTGAGGCCTCAGCAGTTACAAGCACTTACTACACTTGCAGAGGACCCAGGTTCACTTCCTAGCATCCACACTGGGAGGCTCACAACTGCGTGCTACTCTAGCCCCAAAGATTCAAAGGACGTAACACCTTCTTCTGGGCTCCAAAGGATGCACACATGTGTGCATACCCACAAACACACATATGTACATGTGCATACTCCAAAATAAAAAAATACATTTCTTTTTAGACTTTAGTTTTGCTTGTTTTGTTAAGTACTATGGTGGTCTGAATGAGAACAACCCTCTCTGGGTTCTTAGAGTTGAATGCATTGTCAACAGGGAGTGTCGCTGCTTGAGAGGAATTGGGAGGTGTGGACTGGGAGTTGGTAGGGCTTTGTTAGAAGAAGTGAGTCACTAGGGGTGGGTTTTGAGATTTCAAAAGCACAAGCCAGGCCCAGTGTCTTTCTCTTGCTGCTGCTTATGGATCCAGGTATAGAACTCTCAGCGACTTCACCAGCATGATGTCTGCCTGCATGTTCTCATATCCCCTGCCATGATGACAATTGACTAAACCTCTTAAACTGTAAACCAGCCCCAATTAAATGCTTTCTTTAATAAAAATTGCCATGGTCATGATATCTCTTCACAGTAATAGAACAGTAACCAAGACAAGTACTTACTGTGGTCAGGGGTGACTGTGGTTTGGGAACTATCATGTCTAATAAGATAAACATGAGCTCGGTCCTTACAGAGCTTATAATACAATGTTATTAGACAATAATCTAATTATACACATAATAAATGGCTACAGAGGAGAAGTCTAAACTCTGAACGTATTCTAGACCAGGAGGTCAGGAACAGGTATCTGAGGAAAGTGTCTTTGACACAGACTGAAAACTGAGATTACGCTGACATGGTGAAGAGGCAGGAGCAGGAAGAACATATCTTAGATGGGAGGAAGTCTAGCAACTGTGGCACTTTTGTGGCCTCCAGAAGCCTGTGTGCCTGGAAAATACAACATGAAGGGAAGCAGGGCAAGCAGAGAAACTATGGAACCACGTAAAAGAAATGCATTCGGCACCCAGTAGATCCTATTCAGAGCAGTAGCCATTAAAAGCTTTGCATCCAGATTTGCAATGTTAAAGGTCATCACCAAAGAGGTTGGATCCGGGAGAGTTGGGTGTGTGGACAAGATCAAAAAAAATATATAGTATACCAAATTTTCAAAGAATGCATCCATGCACACTTGTGAGCAAACACACACACACACACACACACACACACACACACACACACACACACACACGGATATGAAATCACGGGTTAGTGAATGACGGAAGTGGTGACTGCAGTGATCAAATCCTCCCAAAGACATCTAGACCCCTAGACTCTGCACTGTACTTGGTGGATCTAGATGTTACTATTATACCTATGTCAGGCACTGTCCTTTTACTGTCTATTTATTCTGTGCATACATGCACACGTGTGCCACAGTGTGTAGGACACCTTGCATGAACTTGCAGCTCTCTTGTCCATCCATGTGGATTCTGAGGATCATACTCAGGTCACCGGCTCGGTGGCAGGTGCTTCTGTTGTCTGCAGGATGATTATACAAACCACCTTACTGACATTTCCCTCCACGTAGGACTGGGACCTGCCCTTGAAAAAAGTTAAATCCATATGGTCAGCTTACAGGATGGGGGAGAGGATAGTTACAAGAGAAAGATAAGAGTGAGGCAGAAAGAAGAAGGAGAAGAAAGTGACAGAGATGAGTTCTATAGGCCAAACAGTTTGGCTAAATCCTGGTAGGAAATTATATTGTTTTCTGGGAATGAGGCCCAAATGCAGCCAGGCAGCTGCCTTGGGCATCTGTAGAAGCTCTTGTGAGAGAACTCATTACAAGACAAATACACCCAACGTAATATTTGGGATGTACTTATCCTCTAAAGCTCCCTCTGTTTATCTAAGATTCAGACCTCACTGGGTATCCTGTGTTTTATCTGGCAACCTCAAAGAAGCAAACAGTCCTTCCCATAAATTGCTGGGTGCCAGCTGGAGACACCTGGTCTCCTGAGAATCAGAAAGTCAGGGGGAACAGAGTAAACAAGTCCAAAAAGCCTGCTGGAAGAATCTAGAAACCACCGGCACAAAATGGAGGATTCAGTTTTCACCTTTGCCTCCATCCAGACTCACACTTTCAACCTCAGGACTCACTTCTCAGACTCTCCCACCTCACTGAAAACGGATAGGCTTCCAGACATAGAATGAGTGGGGTGGATGTCACAGGACCAGAGAGTTCAAGGGAGCTTGTCTGTTGGGTTTTGCTTTCCAGACAGCTCAAAGTAGGGTCTGACATTCAAGTGACCTCTCTATCAGCAAGTTAGACACCCACTGATTTAACAGATAAAAAACATTCAGGAAAGGATCACCTAGCAAGGAGAAGGCACAGGGGTTGATTCCAGTTCTATATAAACTGTGTCTGTCTTCCCAGCACTAGGGAGGATCTTCGTTGACTTTCCAAGGAGGAGGCTAGCCTAGGCTTATGACCTTTTCTCTCCTTTCCCCCTATTAGCTCTTAAACAACACAAATAACTACATGTATAACATTTATATTATGCCATATATTAAATAATAATCTGGAAATATATGTTAGGTTATATGCACATACTATATGATTCTATTGTATTCATTTATTTAGTGCTGGGGATTGAACACAGTCTCGTTGCATACTTCACATTCAACACAACTGAACTACACCCCTAGCCCACTTTGCAGTTTTTATATTAGTGACCCGAGCACTCCAAGATCATTGGGGGGGGGGCTAAAACTAATCCTGGTGAGCGTGGAATGACTATGTTTTGTATGATCTTGTCTGTAGAGTTCTTTCATGAGCACTGGTTCCTTGTGGCACTCTGCCACGTCCCCTGGGCTTGGCTCACCCTGTTGACATGTCCTTTTCTCTCCTCTGTCTTTTCAACATTCTCTCAGGGGCCAAGAATTTCTCTCCTCTAGAGCAGATTTCCAAGGTCAGCAGTTTGAGTCCCTCTCAGAAGCTTTTAATCAGTTGACATCTAAGAGCTCATGGTCTCAACTGCTTACTGAAGCATTCTTCCAAACAAAAACACCAGAGATTCTCCCAAAGAGGAATGGAGATGCCAGTAGTTAAGAAAAATATATTGTTAAGTTTGGCAGTAGCAATATTGGGGGTGAGGAGACAGGATGTCAGAGAAAAACAAAAAAAAGGAGGTAACATCCAGGTGTCATTGTGAATGTCAGCACTCACAGGCAGAGACAATGGATCTATCTAAGTTCAAGGCCAGCCTGGTCTACATATAGTGAGTTCTGGGACAGCCAGGCTATCTTTTTGGTTGTATCCACCATACCCAGTTTTACTAATGACATGATCATATTCCTGCCCCATTTTTTGCTTATTATACAGAAAAATTGGGTTTTATTGTGACATGTTTGTGATGATATACATCAGCACATTCCTCTTTTAATATTTATAATTATTTTTAGATTTATTCCTTTAATTATTTTATGTGTATGCTTTGCATGCATGTTCCTGGACCATATGCATGCCTGGTGCTCTCAAAAGTCAGAGGAGGTCTTTGAATCTCCTGGAACTAGAGCTATAGACAGTTGTGAGATGCCATTCAGATGCTGGGAATCAAACTGGGGTCCTCTGCAAGAACAAGTTGAGCCAACTCTGTATCCCTATTTTTATTATTTTTAATTATGTTTATGTGTGTATCTATGTATGAGTCTATGCATGTGACTGTGGGTACCTCAAGAGGTCAGAGGTCTCAGATGCCCTGGAGCTGAAATTATAGGCGGTTGTGGACCACCAGATGTGGGTGATGGGAACCTAACTTGGTTCCTCTTAGAAAGCAGCAAGGGCTCTTAGCTTCTGAACCATCTCTAGAAATTCCCTCAGCATATTCTTTCTTTCTTTCCTTCTTCTTCTCCTCCTCCTCCTCCTTCTTCTTCTTCGTCTTTTTCCTCCCCAAGACAGAGTTTCTCAGTGTAGCCCTGGCTGTTCTGGAACTTGCTCTGTAGACCAGGGAGGCCTCAAACTCAGAGATCACATTGCTTTTATCCCAGCTTCTTGAATGCTGGGGTTAAAGGAGTGTGCTACCATGCCAGGCATCCATCAGTTTAATCTTAAGGGAATTTCTTTGTAAAAGGGACATTAATAGTTCAAGAAGAATACTAATAGGCATCATTTTAGATTATATTATTGATTACAGATATATTTATGGGTTTATTTTTCTGCCTTCAAATCTAGCTCAAAATTAGAGCTGATTACATTTGTACAGTAAGGAAAAAGTTTTATTTTTATTTTTATTTTATGTGAATTGGTGTTTTGCCTGCATGTATAACTGTGTAAGGGTGTCAGATCTTGGAATTACAGACAGTTGTTAGCTGCCATGTGAATACTGGGAATCAAACTAAGGTCCTCCAGAAGAACGGTCAGTGCTCTTAACCACTGAGCCATCTCTCTAGTCCCAGGAAAAAAAGGTTTTGATGAATAGTGTAACTGCTGGTAAATAGAGACATTGCTGTTCTTTAAAACAGTAGTAATAATAAGGTCTGGAAGTGCTTACCTAATAAGGGAGATGTCTTGGTTTTGATCTCAGCACCAAAAAATAATACATATGACCAGGAATATGGCCCATTGAATAACGACACTTGTCAGACAAAGCCTGATGACCTGAGTGTGACCCCCAGAACCCATGTGAAAAATCCATAGGCAATGGTAGCCATCTGTAAACTTAGCATTCCTACATCAAGATGGTGGACAGGAGGATCAGCACAGCACTCAGGAGCAAGAGACACCAATAAGAAAGAGCCCCCCACCCCCAGCAAGGCAGAAAGTGACACCCGACTCCTGAGAGTCCTCTTTTGACCTCCATACAAGCACCACAGCATGCCCCAGTCACATATGCTTACATACACACTGAATAGAAAAGAAGTACAACTCCAGAGGTGCAAGTGAGGAAGGCAGGAAGACAGGGAGAGCTGGGCTTTGCAGCACCCTAGCCCATTACCTTTCATTTATCCTACAAATCTACCTCCAATAACTAAAATACAGTCACGATCATTCACCTTTCCAGCTAGTTCTTGTTTAAATTCTTGTCCTGTAACTCCAGCTCAAAACTGAAGCTGATTGCTCTTTTCTTTTCTTCTTTTTCTAATATTTATTTTTATTTTATGTGAATTGGTGTTTTGCCTGCATGTATAACTGTGTGAGGGTGTCAGATCTTGGAATTACAGACAGTCGTTAGCAGCCATGTGGATGCTGGGAATCGAACTCAGGACCTCTGGAAGAACAGTCAGTGCTCTTAACCACTGAGCCATCTCTCCAGCCGGATTGCTCTTTTCAACGTAAGAAAAAAGGTTTAGGTGAACATGCCATGGGTGAAGCACTCAGCAGAAGGTACTTCATGCTGACAGCCCACTAGAATAATCACAACACAAACAGGATTGGGTGAAAAGTGTGCAGAGTCAGCTGTAGCAAAGTGGAAAAGAGAATTTGACCAATCATTTTGATTCAGATACGCTTTTAAAAAAAATCTTTCCATAATTATGTAAAATTCTTGGTAATAAGTTCATTTCTTGACTAGTACTTCTTTATTTTGAAATATTCAAATAAAAACCCTTCATATTTTGGACCAATGAGATGGTTCATCAGGTAACATGCTTGCCATCAAGCCTGACAGCCTGAGTCCAGTCCCTAAGATCCACAGGTAGATTGAGAGAACTAACTTCTATGCATTGTCTTCTGAGTTCCACATGCATGCAATGGAGCATGTACAGACACACAGACACACAGACACACAGACACACAGACCACACACACACAGATCAAATGAATAAATTTAATAAAAAATAAAAACTCATGTTTACCTTTTTTCTGCAAGAATAATCCTGAACCATGTATACATACTCCATATATTAATTATGTACACAATAAACATATTAGTAACATAGTAACCACTCTAGTGACATGTTAACAAGACAGAAGTGCAAGTTCAAATAACAGAATCACATAGAATTGATTTATTGTTTTTCCAGATGCTTACACATTAAAAATTGCTTATCTGCTACATGTATTGGAATCTCAACATAGCAAATATTTTATTAACCAATTTAAAAAAAAAATCCCCATTCAGCAAGCTATCCCTTGAAACAAGAATGAGAAAAACCATTCACAGTAACTAAACAGTGTTCTAAATTATCCTTCAAAGAGACACATTGCCTTTAAAAAAGTATCACTCAGTCCATTGGTGAGACAATTCAATGCTTATTTGTAAGTTTTGTTGTTTGTTTTGGTTTGGTTTGAACCCCCTTTGAAAAGTCTTTCTCTTTGGGTCTCCCAGTACTTTAACAGGTCACATTTTCCATAGACAAACTTCATAACCATATGTAGATATCTGGTGGCTGTTGTGAAGTCCCACTCAACAGAATTTGGTATTTTGGATCTATTTTTAGAAGTTCTGCTATGTGAACATTTTTAGCCTGTACGATGTCAGCCTGGTAATTTTCATGCAAGTAAGAAAACAATTTGTTCTAAGCCTCCAAAATGGTATTGACATCAGAAGTGTCCTTCACATTGCAGAGCTTGTGACTAAAGGGCTTTCAATAAAAGCAGTGAAAATGGTCACAATACCAAGTAAATGCCACCTAAGTGGCAGTGCTAATAGGAAAGCAGAGACTCTTTGTGGCCAGCACAATGGAGACAGAAGTCACTGCTGAGCTATTCCAAGGGCTTCAAGCCAATCTTCCCTCCGTGCTTCTCCCAAGCCCAGAGTCCAGGTAGTCACTGTCCTTGTACTACTGTTGTTTGATGGTAAGTACACTGTGGACCCCAGCCTACTTCCCTAGCACAACCCTCCACCATTCTCTAGTATTTTAGTTCAAACACTGTTCCTAGTATTCTGCAGTACCCTTAGCTGCCTCAGGAAGTCTCAGAAGAGCAGGGTCCAGGAAGGTTAATGGAGAATTCAAGAAAGCAAGAGAATAATATTTAATAACAGTGACGCTGGGAGTAGCTGGGGAGTTAGAGAAGTCTGGTTGCAGCCCCATGAATGGCTGGCCCTATGAAGCCTGAAAACCAAGTCAAGCACAGTAAAAGTGGGATGCAGAGCTCCTCCACTGACACCCATCATGAGTGTATGGGGTAATTGCAACATAACCAATTTTATTGCATAAGAGTTATAGTGGAGCATCTTTATACTCGGCTGTCTTTAAGAGTGATGGGAATGAGAGAAGTAGAAAGATCATCTTAGATTCAATGTAAAAGCCAACACAGAGAAATCCAGTCACCACAAAAGACAGAATTGCTCCCCACCTTGTGTCTGAAAAGCATGCTGCTATATACCAGAGGATAGTAATGTCCATCAGAACGGAGATAACTGACCAGTTAGGCAAACACTCTTTTTAAAATCACAGAATATTTCTGGTCACCTTCATCCAAATCTTAGGGGCCCTTGATTGAAGATGTCTATCCATCATCCCAGTATCAGGAAGACTATCTATTCTATCTCCTGTGTCCTATAGGTGTCACCTGTGTTATATGGGTACCACCTGTCTTCTATAGGTTCACCTTTGTTCTATAGGTGTCACCTGTGTTCTATAGGTATCACCTGTGTTATATGGGTACCACCTGTCTTCTATAGGTGTCACCTGTGTTCTATAGGTATCACCTGTGTTATATGGGTACCACCTGTCTTCTATAGGTGTCACCTGTGTTCTATAGGTATCACCTGTGTTATATGGGTACCACCTGTCTTCTATAGGTGTCACCTGTGTTCTATAGGTATCACCTGTGTTATATGGGTACCACCTGTCTTCTATAGGCATCACCTGTGTTCTATAGGTATCATCTGTGTTCCACAGGTGTTTACAAACTTTAAAATATCATATAGGGCTGTTGTCTAAGGCTCATTTTTTTGAAAATGCCAGAAACTGAGTGTGGCTAGCTTAAGCAAGAAGGGGTACTCCATGAGAGAACACAGAGATGTCTCAATGAAGAGCGAAACTGATGTGCCTCTGAAGGGCTTGGAACAGAACTGGTGACAGGTGTTAACCAGGCTGTCTCTCCAGTTGCCATGGTCTTAGTCTCTGTTAATCTGGATGATACTATTTCATTGATATCTCTTATTCTCTGCCAATTCAGCCTCAAATAAATGGAAGTTCAGGGATGAATATCATTTCTCTACAGAGATAGCCTCTGGCCCCAAGCTCACAGATGAGGTTGAATTGTTGTGTCTAAATTTTTAGCTCTGGGTTTGCAGTATAGCTCAGTAGTAGAGCACTTGCTATGATGTTTGAGGCCTGAAATTCAATCCCCAGCAGTGAAAAATGAATTAATTAAAACCAAATAAACAAATCACAAATTCCTATGAAAGAGAGAATCTGATTGCTTCTACTTAAATTAGTCTAGCCTTCGCTCTACTTGTGAATGGTAGTTCAAGGTCCTGATATAAAAACTAGACCTACTTTTATAAGAGAGAGAGAAGCAGGGAAGGTAGTTATTCTTAGAATCAAACTAGTATGGCCTCAAAGACATGTCCAAAGCTACCTGCTACAAATAGGTACTATTATTATTCCCAGTTTACAGGAAGTCAGTGGCAGACTCAGGATCTGAAGTTAGGACTGTCTGTGTCTTTTTTTTTTTTAAAAAAAAAACTTCTTTATTTATTTAATTATTTGTCTTGGTGTCTTGCCTGGAACTACAGACAGTTGTTAGCTGCCATGTGGGTGCTGGGAATCAAACCCGGGTCCTCTGGAAGAGCAGACAGTGCTCTTAACCACTGAGCCATCTCTCCAGCCCCGACTGTCTGTGTCTTAATCACCATGCTGTGGTATGTCTCCAATCCCTACTTAGACAGTATCCCTAGTATTTGATATAGCTTCTTATAAAGGCTACCTACAGGCCGGGACTAATTATATAGACTTCACACATGTTGATTCCTGCGAGTATATGGTTTCTCATTATAAACCAATAACTTGACATTCTGGTTTATACACCATTATTACAAATTCCAGTTCATCAGGACAGTCCTAAGAACTGGATCTTCTGTTATTAGCATGATGACAAGTATATTTCAGAACTGTAAAGTTAAAGCCAAGGCCCACAGTGATAGACACAAGGGTGGCAAATTCCACCATTAACATATAACTCACTTCTGGGAAGCTTCCTGAGAAGAGTTACTGGACTTTATAAATATGACGGCCCTCTCTTACTACATCAGTCTATTTCTACAAAGATTAGGTTTTTTCCTTATTAAGTCTTAAGATTCTGATTGCAATTTCAGGAATTTTACTTTCCATTTATACTCTTATTCCACATTTAATTTTTAGCATCAATTGCTTGCCAACAAATGTACTAGTTTCTGTGAATGTAGCCATAACTCCACCCCCGGGTAGTTTAGAGTCTAAACTAGATTGGAAACACAGGCATGAGGTTGTGTAGAAGAGTGAGGGTTAGAAAGGTGAAGAGAGTGGGAGAGGGGTGTGTGGATTTGTCCTTTTTTCATCAAGGAGATGAAGAGGGAGTGCAAAAGAAGTAGGATTCTGGGTTAATTAAAAAACACCCAGGGGCTGGAAAGGTGGCTGAGAGGTTAAGCACTGACTGCTCTTCCAGAGGTCCTGAGTTCAATTCCTAGCAACCATATGGTGGCTCACAACCATCTATAATGAGATCTAGCGCCCTCTTCTGGCATGCAGTAATGCAGGTAAAATGCTGTGTACATTAATAAATAAATAAATAAACTTAAAAAAAACAAAACAAACAAACAAACAAACAAAAAACACCAAAGCTGGGTGGTGGTAGTGTGTGGCTGTAATCCTAGAACTTGGAAGAAATAAGCAGGCAAGTCTTTGAGTTTGCTACCAACCTGGTGACAGTACTTGTTAATATATTAATCATGAGAGCAATGTCTTTCTCATACAACCTACCAGAGAGAAAGAAGCATATTGTGGGGGGCTGGAGAGATGGCTCAGCGGTTAAGAGCACCGTCTGCTCTTCCAGAGGACACGGGTTCGATTCCCAGCACCCACATGGCAGCTAACAACTGTCTGTAGTTCCAGTTCCAGGCAAACACCAAGGCAAATAAATAAATAAAGTTTAAAAAAAAAAGAGGCATATTGTGGCATAATTAACCCAAACCAAATCAGAGTAGATGAAAGATAACCAGAGTCAGCACCAAAGAACTAGACATACAATGGGGAGATTTCTGCCATGTCCATGGAATTCACATCCTTCTCACAACCAATCCACAAGCAGAGGAATACTAACCATAATACAGGCAGTTTGGTTGGACTGACAGAGCCACTGGAGCCAGGTCACTGTGTTTTTGTTTATCCTAAAAGCACAATCGGATTCTTTACAAACCCCATTTTCCCAGTGTAACCAAAACAAGTCTGGCATCATCACCAAAGAGCAGGAAACTCAAACTTCTAAGTCAGACTAAGGAGCAAAAGAGGTATGGTGATGAGCTCAGAAAAGTGGGCTGGCCCATTGGAACCTTTACCATGTGGATAAAAACTTGCTTTGTATTTTGGATACAGTAGGGAACTATTGCAGAGATTTCCTCTGGTGAATAAAAAGATAGGACTTAGCAATTTAAAAAGATCTGAATTCTGAGTGGAGAATGAACTATATTAACCAGACAGACCTGTGAGAACAATAGTGCAGAAGATGTTTTCACATTGCTCTCCTGGAGTTGATTTGTCACCATGGAGGAGGTGACATTTCAATGGCTTCTGGATACATTGCTATTCCAAACCTAACAGGACATATGGATAGACTGAATTGAGGGAAAGAGGGTAGTACAGCATGACTCCCAGGTTGATAGAGAAGAATGTGAGTCCACATCACTAAGAATGCATGGGAAGGAACAATTTGGGGAAGAAAATCAATAGTCAGGGTTGGAAGTGCCAAACAGACATAGCCTACAGATTATCAAGTAGGAGCTGGAACATGAGTCCAGAGCTCAGAGGAGTGGTTCATGCCAGAAATATAACCTAGGAGGCTTCGATGTACATATGGTATTGAAAACTGCGGCAGTTAGACGAGAGCATCATGGAAACATAAGTGGCTCAGCTAAAGAAAAGGCTCAGGCTGTAGGGGAATGCCTGTCTTGCATTGTTGATCCTAAGTACCATATAAAATAGGTATGGGAATACATGCCTATGATCCAGCTCTTGGGAGATAGGGGTAGGAGGATTAGAATTCCAAGTCATCCTTAACTCTATGTCACAGTCATAGGGTGTCTAAAAGCCAGTCAAGAAGAAGAAGAAAAGAGGGAGTGTAGGAGGCAAGGGGGGGGGGAAGGAGGGAGGGTAGGAGAGCATCAGCTACAGACAGAGACCTACTGTGTTCCAACATTTAAGGGTCTTGGAAAGCCTGGCCACAAAACCCAAGAAGCAAGAAAGAGTGATGATCTAGAAGTAGTGAGGTGACGTCTCAGGAAGAAATAATGATCCAATTGGAAATGGCTAAGTGGTCAAGCAGGATGAGAGCTGAGACTTGGCCACCCTCATTGAGCCAAGGCAGAGGTTCCTGTTTCCATGAGTGGTCTTGGAATAGTCCATTTCTGCACCCAACTGCTGCAGTGATGCCATGGACTGAGTGAGGAGAGATGCTGGGAGGCTGTAGATGAAGGAAACTAAGGCAAAGCAGTGACAACAGACATCTTAATATACTATTTCAATAAAAGGAGGGCAAAATGAAGCATTTAATGACCCCAAAGAAAATTTATATCAAGAAGACATCATATAAATAAGGTTATTGCTAGGCTGTAATAGGTGATGAGCCAAATGGGCAAATGTGATGCATAAATACAGATGTTGGCTTCAGAGAGTAGTACTGATGGTGTTTGCAAAGACAAGAGGACATATACATAGATAGCATCAGATGCGAGCAGACTGGCAAATTACATGAAGGAAACATGATGCATTTCCTTCCAAAGATTCTTATTTTCTTAAGTAAAAAGGAGGGTCATTATCTAAAATGGAGACCTGAGGTAGGAAGAGCTGAATTCAAAGCAAATTAAGACCCTGTGGGATCTCAGACAGTGAAAAAGAACAGGGGCTGTTAGTAAACAGAAAGGACCAATGTGAAATTTGTGGTTAAACCATTTTTCGCCTAATCCTCTAGCTATGTTCAACTGCTCAGTGCTGCTGGGATACAAGTGGGAATTAGATTTCCTGGAGAATCAGGTTTTTTTAATGAGTAAGATGGAGAGCAAGAGCACGGTGAGGTGGTTAAGGAGGTATGGAAAGGAATGACTGGTTACAGTGAGCTCCGGGGGAGAAAGATGACAACAGCCTGCATAGCTGGTCAGGGGAGAAATGGTGGGTCACTGAATTAGCTGCTTCAAAGAAGTTGGTCAGGGGCTGTGGTGATGGAGCTAGAGAGAGAAGGGACGGTTCATCTAGAGAATGTGGAACTCTAGAAATCAAGAGTTTTAGAGTCGATATGATTATGTGGTAGTAAGCTCTTTAGGGTGCATGATCATGAAGGTGTTGACTGAAATGGAATGGGTGAAAGCAATCATGAATGTAAGACTGAGAGGTTAGTGCCTAAAAGGATCATTTTTTTTTTTTTTTACAAACAGAATCCCATTTTATTAGCAGTTAGTTCAAGATTGTACATTAATGGAGGAAGTTCCCACGTTTAACACAACCCAAAACGGCTGGTTCAAGAGCCCTCCTCAGGGGAGGGAGCTGGGTAGCATGCCCTCTGCAACCCTTTCCACCCCTGCAGGGAAGAAAACCTCTGCCTGCTTCCCAAATGTGCCCCCCACC